>WSXT02189319.1:0-20040 GCA_011762715.2 Neuroterus valhalla
TAAATAACCTATAATAATTCGTTCACAATGATAAAACGTGAACGAGTTAAGCTTACCCCGAAAGGGATTTGGCTTAACGGTGTAATAATAATAAATAATAATCTCAAACATATTAGATTTGAGAATATTGAAATTCGAAAGCTCTATCAATCCCTGTTGAATATAAAATCATTTATGAAAGGATACGTTAGCGGAGATGTATAGCCAATTATCCAGTAAGACGTTAGGTTCACAAAAAAAGCAATGACTCCTGACAAAAGAACCATCAGCTGTAAAATAAAAATATATTTCATATAATATTATATCTTCCTATATCATAAAGCTAAATATATTTTCTGTTAATCCAAGAATAAAATTATATTGATCCTCACAATATCAATAATTGACCACTTAAATGTGAGCGTATCTCCTACGGGTTCAAAAATGGGAATAACACTCCAAAGCATAACTGCCGATATTGGTGCCTGATAGTACAAAAGCTGCATTGGGTCCATTTGCAATTCCCTCTGTTTTCTGTTTACCAGCTGAAAGATGAAAAAAAAAGATTGTTTAATTACGTTAATGGGCAGGGGACCGACAAATCTTCCGAATCCTTACTCAGATTTACTCAAAATTTGTTTGAATCTGTGAAATCCTATTAAAATTCCTTTACAACATTTACAATTCGTGAGAAATTTGAGATTCTCTCTGAAATTATGCTATGTAATTTTGTCAAACTCTTAGAATCTTCGAAAATCCTTTGAAGTCATGTAAAATTATCGAAACTCATTTAAATCTCTCTGAATCCGTTGAGATCCATCAAAATCCACTAAAGTCTTTCAAATGATTGGAAATATCAAAAATATTGTTCATAGAAAAAATATTTGATGAGATTTTGATTATTCAGCTATTTATATTTAAGAAGTCACTTACAACTTGGTAAAGAGAGGTAACAAGAACTCCCAATGTGGCGTAAATCGTTCCCAGAATATTGAACTGAATATCGTAATAAAAATTGGCAACAACACCGAGGATGATCGGTATGAGAGTCAGCTTAACTACAGTACTAAAAGTCTTTCTATAGAAAATTATTTGCATAAAAATAACACAGGGCGTAGTAAGCATTTTGGCAATTTGATAAGTGCCGACTGTATTGTGCGCTAGACTTAAATTAGTTAAAACGACAAATCCACAAAATGTCGTAGCAATAAGTATCATTTCCTTAAGAGCCACATCCTTAATACAAAATACGTCCATCCTCTCACAAATTATTAATCCGATAAAAGTTATCAAAAAATGTATCATCGAGAGAGTGATGTTCGGAAATCCAGTATTTACATAAAGCCATTTGTTGAGAAGAACAATTATTATCGAGAAGACGATATTTAATAATAAATAAATTGCCGTCAGCGTCTTCTTCTCCATTCTTGTAAATTATTTATTTATAAGCAAATATTCAAATTCGTAAACGTCAACATCACGTTTAAGGTTAAGAATTAGAAAACGTGCTATTTATTAGATTCCGGTGATATCGGTCTACTACTTGTACTTTTTGAAAGAAACTCATGATTAATTCTTTTTTGAAACTTGGTTAATGACTCAATCACTCAGAATTACGATACTCTAAATATATATTTTGAGTCGCGAACGGCGCACAACTATTTTCGAAAATATTTTGAAATCAAAATTTTCTAGGAATGTTTCAGAGGAAATGTAGTGGTTTCTAGGGAAAAGTTACAGAATACATTTGGCCACCCTGTAGAAGTATTTGAGATTAGGTCGATTAGGTGGGGAGAATCAAAGATGGCTTATGGCTGAGGGCCAGACAATACCTCTAATTACATAGGAAGAAACATTTTTTTCTAATAACTCAAAGAAAAAGTAAATCATATACCAAAAGTACAATTGAAAAATATTTATTATTTTTTAAAAGCTATTTGAATAATTGATACACTATCGATGGAATATTGTATCTCCCTAGTTTACTGAAAAAGTAAATTTTCTACTAATGCCAATGCCAATTGATAATGCAATTTTGCATAGTTGATTGGCCCTCGGCTTGCGGCCATCTTGACAGTTGCTAGCTCACTAGCGCTACTGGTAGAATTATTTGAACCACGAAGTAGTATTTTCGTTTTTCGTTCAGCGCGCCGAATTTTGTCAACGGATTTGCAGAAAATATTCGATTTTTGTGCTGGTTTCAATGAAAAATTTATACAGTGGAGTGATTTAAAGTGAAATAGTGCAATGGAGTTTCCCCTGGGATACAGGGAAGTTGTTCCGGACCAAACTCTGCCCGAAAAATGGAAGGAAATCACTTTGAATACCGGTTTGTGAAACATAACCTGTCATCTTCGGCTTTTCAAATCATATCCTGATTTACTGCTTATAGAGTACAAAAATTATTAATAGAACATTTTTTCATATATGTGAATATAGATTTATTTTTATAATGTATAATTGATGACCGGAAATTTAATACCGACTTGCAAAAACACGTATTGTGAAACGTGACTCTCTAACCTCAAATTCATGTTTTGAGACCTTGGAAAAGTTTGAAATAATTTTTAGTTTTCGGGAAAAAGTTAGTTGTAGTTATTTTTTTTATTTTCAAACTATAGTGCGTAAATTTCGATGCGAATTTTCAAGTTCAGATAAAATTATACATTCAAAACTTGATTACAAATTTTATTGTGTATTTGTTACACTGATTGGAGTAACAAGAAAGAAAAAATTAATTCCAGAGTTGAATATTCATTGTTTGTTGTTGGTAAACATTTTTTACCTGGTAATTTAACTATTCTTGTTGAAAATCCAACTATTATTGTTTGAGAATTAATTTTTTTTGCTCAACAATTGAATTATTGCATTGGAAATGGAATTGTATTTTATTAATATTTTTTTTTAATTCAAAACTTCTGATATAAAATAATTTCATTCATCCGGTTGAAAATTCAACTATTTAGTTGGAAATTAATTTTTTTTTTGGTAGAAATTCATATTCGTGGGTTGGAAATTCAACTGTTTTGAAAGAAGTTCGTTTTCCAGTTCAAAATTCAATACTTTAGAAAGAAAATATTCTGCTTGGTTGGAAATTAACTTTGTTGTCAGAAATTTATACTTACAGGTTGGAATTTTCTTTTGTGGAAAATTCGTTCTTTTGTTTTGTTTGCAATTCAAACAATCTAATCTATTTTTTCCACTCCTCAACTGAAAATTGAACTCTGTTGTTGAAAATTACTTTCTCGTTGGTTGAATTCAAGTTTTTTTTATTGAAAACTAATTTTTTCTGGTTGAAGTATCTACTTATATGTTTCTCTTGTTAAAAATACATGTTTGAACTAAAAATTGAATTATTCCATTCTTGGTTGGAAAATCATGTTTTCCTGTTAACAGTTCAACGTCTTCTTAAACCTTTTTTGGTGGTCTTTGACATTTGTAAATAATTGTAAATCGTCACTCGACACATATGACCGACGTTGTGCAAAAATTAAATTTGGATATACATGTGTGTAATGTATATTTCTAAAATACAAAGATAAATAACAAAGTAACGAAAGTTCCATTTTTGGAAAATATACTAAGGAAAAGGTATATTTTGAATGAATAACCATATCTAATTAGTTACTTATTCTGTGTTGTAACAGTAACAATGTCTACATATTTCCTTTTCAACAATAACTCGAGAATAACTGATTTGTTATTGAAATTTAAATAAATTTCGGAATAATTTAAAACAGGTGGAAGTCAAAGTACTCTGCAGGACATCAAAGTACCAGAAAGGGCAGGTGGTTATTCGTACAAAGACTCTTCAAAGTATTTTACGAGGAACCGATTTATTTACTGGCGAATTTCTCACGATCTTCTCGAATTGGTGGAACACAGTTTGGATGTAAATCTAGCGAACTGCAGAGTGAGATACAAATTTACGGACACGCCAATTCTGGACGGAATCTCTATTCATGAAACCGTGAATTCCGTTGTAATATTGGTCGCCACAGTTTCAAGCGTTCACAAACTCACATTTCCTCATCCCGATAAAATTCAGAGACAGGTAATTATGTATTTCAAGTCCTAATATTGGATTACAGTTTGTAAAGCATGCATATTTTTTTGACGATTTCTATATTGCATCCATTTTTAGGAACCCTTGCTTGGCTCTCATCCGGATCTGAGCATTCAGTCAATTTTTAGCGAAGCCTCAGTGCATACTGCAAGAGATCCTCACACATTCCACGTGATTCCAACTGCAGGAACAACAAGTGTGTTTTTTTACATTTATGGCCTCATAAATGTGTTCCAATTTTTTTAGAGGAAAGCTGTAATTTCACAAAAAAACCTGGCATCCATGAAAATATTAGTATTATGGAAATAATTTTTGATTGAAAAGATTCTACTTACTAAAATTGATAATTCATTAAGAAAGCTAACGAACTTCATGAATAATATTTGAATTACAATGTTAGATCATCTTACTTCACGTCTGGTAATGTAAGGTTGATAAAAAGAAACGGTTTCTAAATTCCATCCTTTTATTTTTTTTGAGCCAAGGCTACTTCATTGTTTATTCTTTTGAAAAACAGATATGAGAAAATCATCGTACTAACAAATGAAAAATGAAAGAGAAATAACGAAAGGCAAAGCTGAGGGAAATAAAATTATTATTATTATAATAATAAAATATTAAAAAATTAGAAGGAAAAAATGAAGAAAAGTAATAGAATGAACCAGTCAATCTGAATCGAAATGAAGTATTTTAGCCCATGTAGTTATGAGAAAAACTCTTTTGGTTGAAGATATTATTTGAAACAAATTTGATAGAAAAACTTGAAGCTCAAATTCTGGATCATTCTTTACATCTCACGAGAACTTTTCAAGAAAGTTCTCCAATCTCATAAATTTTCTACTGAATTTCATTTCATGACTTATAATTTGTCAAAGCACTATTTCCCATCAACTGCTCGGTACGAAAAAATCGGCTTTTAAAATGTTCTCATATGGATTAGCAATTCAACTTGTTTATTTATTGAATTCTAATTTATAATTATCTAAATATAGCATTCGTCTTTTTTGGTTCAAAATTAATCTTCTTGGTTAAAAGTTACTACTTGATTGAAAGTTGAACAATCTTCTTAAAAATGCAATTTTTTTTCAGATGATTCCTTTTTTCAGTTGAAATTTCATTTTTCTGGTTCGAAATTCATCGTTTATGGTAGCAAAGTGTCATTCACATAATTTTACGTGAGAATTTAGCGAAACAATAAAAAAATATACTTTTTTTTTGGTTTTCGGTTGAAAATTTACCTCTTATGGTTGAAAATATTGAGGTTTTATATATAAAAATTTAATGCAAAAGATATCCTTGTAGGTTGAAAATTAGTTTTTTGGTTGAACTTGATCTGTTTTTTAGGACTCGTCTTTAAAATTGATTCATTTTGATAGAAATCTGCATCTTTTGGTTACAACTAACTTGTTTGTTGAAAATGAATATTTCTGGGTTGGAAATACAACTGCTTCGTCTTCGAAATTCGTCTTTTCCAAAAGCAAAACGTCATATTTACCTAATTCTACTTGTGAATTTGGAAAATGAAGATTCCAATCCATACGTTTTTTGTTTTGGAAGTGTATTTTTCCAAAATAACGTCGCCGTTTTTCCCTAATTTCCAATAGTTGAATGTTAATATTTTTGGTTAAAATTTATTGTTTTAGTAGAATTACGCCTTTTTGGTTAGAACATGTACCTATTTTTATTGAAAATCTTATTATTTGGTTAAGATCTCATATATTTTGTAAATGTTTAATCATTATTTTAATTAATTAGTTTTAAAATTCCTTGCTCGTTATGAATTTGTTTTCTTGGTTAAAACTTGAGCTGTTTTTCGGAAGATTCGTCTTTTTGTGTTGAAAATTTATTTATTTCGTAACAGAAATGCATCTTTGGTTAAAAACCTGCTATTTTGTTGAAAATTAATATTTACGGGTTGGAAATTTTATTTCTTGACTGAAAAATCATTCTTGGTGGAAAATTGAACCCTTTTATTGAATTTCTTATAGTTTTAAAATTCATCTCTTTTGGTTATTAATGTTATTATTTGATTGACATTTTATTTATTTTGTTAAAAATTATACAATTTTTCTTGAAGAATCATCTGTCCGGGTTGAAAATTCACTACTTTTGGGTTGAATATTCAACTGCTTTGTTTAAAGTTAAACTACTTTGTTAATTTTTCTTTTTTTTCAAACTTATCTTTCTCAGTTGAATATCAAACCATTTTTTTCAAGATTCATGTATTTCGTTGGAAATTTGTCTTCAGACAGAAAATTAATCCCCCCGGTTAAAAATTCATGTTTTTATGTTTAAAATGTATATTTTTGAAATAAATATTGAATTCGCTTTTCTGGCTTGAAACCTCAAGAATTTAGTAGAATTGTTTCGGCTTTCTCCACTTGAAGATCTTCTGCGAAATTATTCTTGGTTGAAGAATGGACATTTCTTAGAAAATTTGTCATTTCTGTCAGAAATATGTTATATTTACATAATTTTACATAAGAATTCTAGAAGTCAACATTGCAATTCATAAAATAAGAATTTTGGAAAAGTCGATTTCTCAGACTCATTTCCCAGCATAGAAAACTGAAGATTGGTCTTTTAAAAAAAGTCGTACGAATAAGTATGAATAAAATTTCCCTTTTAAGTACGTTCTTTTCTAATTTAAAGTATTCTTCAAGTTACTTTTTGATTTGAAAACTAATTTTCAATTAGTCTGATTAATCCTGCTTCTAAAAAAGCTATTTTTTTTTGAATACTTCATTTTTTGAGGATACTTCTTTCTTCAGAGAAATACATTGTTGATATTTTTATCAATTTCATAGAGCACTTCAAAGCCTGGAAGTAGAAGATTGAAAACCCATCTTGTCATCTTCAATTACTTCCGGACAAAAAAAAAAGCTTAGTTAACAAAATTTCATGAATTCTTTTCAGACTCTCCAGTACCTCACGCATCAGCATCATGGCTAACTCTTCCACAGGAAGAAGCTCTTTACGCTCTTGCTTACAATTCTGGAACAATACTTTTGCTAAGACTCGATACAGTAACTGGCCTTGTGCATACAAGCGAATTGAAACAAGACTCGATGATGCCGCGATTTTTGAGTGGAATAGCCACTGCTTTTCGAGGTCGAAGTTCCGAAGGCCAGGTCGCAATGGCACTAGCCATCCACACTTGTGGAAACGACACCTACTTATTTGCTCTTTGTCGAGAGGGAAATGTTCGTATGTGGTCTTGCAACAAAGCCCAGTGCATTGCAGTCGCAGACGTTGCAATCGACAACAGGGTCGCCGCCCAAGGAGTTCAAGGTCATGTCTTGAGGAAAGCAGTAAGCTCCGAAAACGAACTTTACTTGGGAACCTACCTCAAATTCGGAACAGGCTGCGAATTCAGCATCCTCAAACCGATTCACGACGCTGGGATTTTCAAATTTATCCGCGTCTGCACCCTTTTTGCTCCCGATCAACACCTAGTTGACTTTTCCTTCACAACAACTCGCCTCTGGGCCGTTTGGAGAACAACAGACATGGACACGGTAGCTGTAACTCACGCACAACTTCCGTTATCTGGAGCCCAAATCAATTCCGAGTGGGAAACTGCTATCCTGGATCCAACTCCGGACAGAGATTACATTGTCAGTGATCCTGGAACCGACCCACGACAAGCCTACATCAATTTTATTTTCCATCCTGGACAATTCTCCTTAGCAGACATAACAAGAGCCCTCAGCATTTATCGAAGATCGAACCTGATTGCTGACATGTCTCTTTCCCCAGCTGTTCTAAAAGAACGAGTCTGCATGGCTGTTGAAGCAGAAATCCAAGCAGAAGTTATGGATTATGAACTGATGGATGAAGATTATCTGGAAATTGCGAATCGATGCTGGTCTAAGTTTTATTCCTGCGTGATTCAGTATCACGTTAATGGTTCGAGGCCAGTGGGTCTTTTGCTCTTGCAGAATGTTTACGGCGTAGCTCTGTTGAAAAAAGCTTCATTTTCGCTTTTGAGACCGATGGAAGCTTTAGAACACTTGATGCTCTCGAATGAGAGGAGCTATGTCTCGAGATTCAAGACTACTCCTGTGCTTTCTCAGGATGAGGATATTTGCCAGGATTTAATCACACTTATGTCAGCGCTTGTTATGCTGGAAGAACAGATTTCAGAGGAATTGAAAACAACTATTGAGAGAGAATTATATCATCTCAGGAGTCCGGATATTATTGTTGAGGATTTGCTGTCAAGACTGATTTTGGAACCGGATGATCCTGTGAGTTGTCTCGTTTTGGTGCACACTACAAAATAATTGAATTTTTGGATTTCGCAAACGCCATTCGATATAAAAAATACAATTTTTAGGCCTAAATATTCTTTCATCCCTGGAAAGTATTTTTCTTATTGAGGAATAAGCTCGAACTTTCATGGAACAAACAACAATTTGTTAAAGATATTATCGAGATGAAAATAGGAAAATTTGTGATTTCATTTGAATGGCTTGGAATGGCCCCTGAACATTTTCCTTCCTAGAATAATGTGTATAGGATTTTTTCTAGAATACAAAGAACATATGTTTGAGGAGCAACAAAATTTCGAATATTCTTAGCTTTAATTTACCTGCAAAGGATGAGAGCTAGTTAATTTATATCGATTCTGGCGCAACTGGCTGCCACACAGTCACTTGAGTCTCTTTTTTTCTCAAATTATTCTGTGGTCACTTTCCAAAGATTGACCCTGAATTTTTAAGGAATCCCATAAAATCAATGAATCTTCATCGGGAGTTCAATGTTTTCAATTCACCCTGAAGACCTATGAATTCACCTCCAATACTTTTTAATTTCATTAAATTCATTTTTTCCTATTTTTCAAATTCAATAGAATAATATTGCAAAAAATATAATTAAAGATTACTTAAAGTTGCCTACATTCACTCCAAACTCAGTGAGTTCAATCAATATTGTTGATATTTTGAATTGTCTCCAATTTACTTGAATTACCAGAAATTTACCTTCAATTTTCCACATTCCACATAAATGATTCTAAATCAACTCAATTCTACTGAATTTTACAGAATTCAATAAACTATTTTCATCTTACCTTGCATTGTTTGTTATTTCATCAAATTCTCTTGCATTACTTCAAATATTTCTAAATTCACTTCCGACTTGATGTATTGAGGGAATTTCGTTAATATATTCGACTCATTTTTATTCAACTTGAATTTTTCAAGAAATCACCTAGAACATGTATGTATTCCGAAGGATTCTTCTCGTTTCCATTAAATTCTTCTGAATCCATGGAATATTTAGGATTTCCTGCAACTTATTTGAATTCACCCTAAATCCTCTTAAATTCGTTCGAAATTTTAGGACTCCCTTAACTGTTTTTAATTTACTTTCTATTCCTTTGAATTCACTCTAGTTATTCAAAATCCACTGAATTCTATTCATTCCAATAAAACCTTTTTAATTCACCTTGAATTTATTGTCATTCCATCGAATTTTTCCGAATTCCCTTGAATTTTTTTAAACTTAACGCCTATAAATCTGTTCAATTGTATTGTAGTCAATCCGATGGAATTCTAAATTCCCTAGGATCCTCCTCAATTCTTTCCCATTAAACTGAAATTAATAGGCTTTTTCGTTGGATTTTTTCCAATTCATCTGAATTCTTATCATTTTATCCTGATTTCGTTGAAATTCGCCTGGATTTCTTATAAATTCTATCGAATTCGTTTGGCTTGAAAATAACATAAGTTATCTTTCAAATGCACATGATTAACTTTTTTGATTATAAATCAGTCTTTTATGGTCTCATTTTGAACAATTAAAAATAAATTAAATCGATGAAAAAAACTTATCGAAATTATAAAAATGCAGAATTGCACCAAAATCGATATGAATAATAGGGTGGATCGAAAAACGCGTTTTTTTCCGTAATACAATTCTAATAGCGCGGAAAACTTGCGCATAGTCGTCATTATAAAGAAAAAAATGTTTTTCAACCTTTTTTGCAAAATTTGAAATCGCGCAGAACGCCTAAAGTTGTCAAAAAAGTTAAAATACCAGTAATTTTCAAAACTATACAAAAATTGCAAACAAAAAATCTTTTCTGTTTTAAAAGTGAAAAGAAAGTTATTAAGAGTGTCCTTATTGCATACAAAAAATAATTAGACCCATTACTGTTCAACTGAATTTTGGCGAAAGGCCTAAAGTTGCGGGTTGTTTCGTAAAAAAACGATATTTCATGATTTTCGACGATTTTTAAACATGTGTCGAAACCCATAAAGGTTGTATTTTTCCTTTTTAACGATTTGCAATTTTTGTATATTTTTGAAAATTACTGGTATTTTTTTTTTTTTTTTTTTGGTAACTTTAGGTCTTCTGCGCGATTTCGAATTTTGAAAAAAAAAAAAAATTTATTTTTTTATTTTTTCCTCTATAATGACGCCTATGCGCAAATTTTTCCCGCTATTAGAATTGTATTACAGAAAAAACGCGTTTTTCGATCGACCCTAATCAATAACTAGCTTACATTCTTTTCAGGAAGGTAAAGTATTGAAAAAATACATTTTTAATGTAAATAAAATGAATAAGTATAGAAATCTCCGTGTCGTTTGAAATTCAAGATTCTTTTCGTAGTCCAGTATGAATATTTTTTTAATGACTGATTATGGAGAATATTTTTCTTATATTGTTTAAAAAATACTATGCATACATACTTCCAGAATACAAATTTTTCGTAGAGGTTATTTATTTTTAATTAAATTAATATTTTTTGTATTCGAAGCCCGATGATATCTTCAAATTTTTTATTGTTGTTTAATAAAATGTATTTTTAGCTTAGAATACTTTTTTTTTTCAAAAATAAAAACGAAACAAAAAATCATTTTCAAGGTCTGAAACGGCCCAGCAGAACCTGAATTTTGGAATTAAAATGAAAGGAAATTTATGGAATGTGATCACATAACTCTATTTATTCAATTACGTTTTATTGCATTTATTACAGCTCTTGGATTATGATTTTCAAACCGAACTAAACCACAAACTGGAGAACGTGAGCGACGTCTCAGGGGCGATGGCGATGCTCTTGGAAGCTCTGACTTACGACTTGGGCCAGCCAAATAAATTGGAACTTGAGGACGAGCAAGAAGCATCTCGAGCACTTATTAACGTTAACCACTTGTTTGGAAGTCAATTAGGAATTTCTACGATGGCTGAGAGCGTGACGCAAATTACTCTTCTTCGGTTTTCGATATGCAGAAATTTATTGATCCTGCAGCAGATAATTTTGACAAGGCCGGAATTGTTTGATCCTAGGTCTCTTCACTCGATCAGATCTTCCTTCGCACCCAGAACTGTTGTACTCACTCAAGCCTACTACGTTGTAATTTGGATCTGCGAGTCCAACGCTACTTGCACGCTTTCCCCAGCTTTATTGTAAGTTACAAGAAAATAATTATTAAAATAATCATGTATTCTGCAACTGGTTTTCTTCTCCAGAGAGACGAGTATTCAGAGGCTTTCTTTGCTGAAATTGGCGGACTCGAAAATGAACGCCGGACAAAGGCAACAGAGATCCTTGTCTCTTCTAGAATTGTTTATCCAAAGTGGAGGTGCTAAGCACGCACAAAAATTAATGGCAAATACTCTACCGGAACCTTCTGCTTTAATTTTGTGGCACTATGGAATGCTCGCGCACGTTACTCTCATCGCACAACTTGTGTATCCTTTTTACTATTCATTAGTGATAAGAAAAACATTTTTCATTCAGGAAACATAATTAATGATAATCGGTATCCCCTAGCGCTTAGACTTAGGACCCAATTGCCCATTCTATCTTCTTGATATCAACGATCCTCTCCAACACATGCAACAATGATTCCTGCTTATACCTACATAATCTACACTAATTCTGATCTGCATTCATTCAATATCTACATGCACTTACCCCCTCTCATATTCTAATTCTCACTGCTCCATTGCATTTGCTCTTCTTTTTTTATATTTTTAGGTATTCTGGATCGCCCTCACTCTTAATCATCCTATATCACCTTGACCTTGAGATTTCTTCCCATCTTTCTCTCCTTGCCTTCATCTCTTCCTCTGTTCTCTGTCATTCCCTACCTCTCATTTCCATACCATACTCAACCCTCGTTCCGCATCTCTCCTTCTACCATTTTAAGTGCTCCATGTTACCATTCCTTTCTCTATACAGAATCTCCCGGACATACGCTTTCGCAATCCTGCTTCCCTCAGGTTTTATTCGAAATTCCATTATCTTTTCGGTTGCCTGACCATCATGTTCTCTCCTTATTTCTTTCAGCATATAATCTCGACAGCTCGAACTCGATAACCCATCTGAGAAATCTTTCATGTAGACTTTCCACTCTCTTATACTCTTTCTATCCCCAGATTTCTACGCCATAATTCAACACTAACCGCACATTCCAATCTCTTACTCTCTTGCAGATCAGTCTCTCCTGCTTCAAACCAAAAACCTAGGTAGCAAAACTCCTCCATCAACTCCACCTCCTCGTTATTAATCTTCCATTCCTACTCTACGCTTTTTCTTTATAAAAAACATCATCTTAGTCTTAGTCACATTCACTGTTGAATATTTTTTTCTTACATACTCTTCGAACGCTCTTATTATTAGACTCATCCCTCTTTCATCATATTCTACTAGAACTACACCGGCCGCGTATGCTATTGGATGAAGTTCGCCTATTCTCAATATTACTTTTTCTTATCCTTACCCTTATCTCAGTCTCCGCAAATATCTCCTTTGTCCCCTTTATCAACCTTTCATCGACTTCTCTCTCATTCATGGACTTCCATAGCACCCTCCTGTTCACGGAGTCAAATGCTGCTTTGAAATCCACAAGCAGTGCAACTAGTTTTCCTTCCTTTTGACCATTTTCTTTCACCTGTCTTTCCAGCCTTTTCCTAAGTACATGCGCGTTGACTTTATATCCCACTGACATAAGTGTGATGCCTCTATACTCTTCTACCCCTTTTCACTCTCCTTTCTTGAGTAGACAGACTCAAAAGGACCAACTTGTGTTTATAGCTCTCCTAAATATGCATTTATTTTGCCAACATTTCACAAGAAATGTGGTTTCAATATTCCTTATTGTTAAAATAACAATTTTGAATATAGAAGAATCTTTAATCGACAGAGCTACATGACTATACCAGGATGAGTACCTTATATTGAATCTTCAAAAACATGCCTTGAAATTTGATTTTAAGCATTATTTTTTTATTGAGAATTCGTATTTTTCGGTCTATATATAATGTGATATATATAACAGATTCCTGCAGGAGACTGGTGACCTCCTCAGTGTACAACTTGACCAATAATAATTCGTCTATAATGATAAAGCGCAAACAAGTTACGCTTACCCCGAAAAGGATTTGGCTTAATGGTAAAATAATAATAGTAACCCTTCCTACGTCGAAACGAACATCAGTTCGATGAAGCTGTGCAAGATCAAGCCGAGACTGATGGAGGCGTACTACGCCATTACATTGTTGATGCTCCTGCACAACCTCTAGATGCTCCAGTACCACCGCATCTTCCAGAAGTAGAGAGCCCGATTCAACCAGAGGCTGTAGTGGATATTCAGCCACCAAGGAGGCGATTGAAATGGAAATACAATATGAACAGAGATGTGATGCGCCTCCTTTTTGTGGCTCAGAGTAAGCATGTACTACATCAAGACGTGGTTGGCAGGTGCCGATTGTGTGGAGATACAAACGAATCCTTCGAGCACTTTATTGACGTCTGTCGCGTAATGGCTCAGAGAGAGTACACGCACAGGCATAATGATGTAGAGGGCATCATACATCAACAAGTTGCTCTAAAGCTAGGACTTATAACAGAATGGATGCCTTTCTACAGATACATTCCAGTTCGTGTTTAGGAGAACGAAGATTACATCTTATAATAGGATATTACTATCCAGACGGATCATTATATCCGAGCCAATCGACCAGACATCGTGTTTCACGAAAAAGGTAGCGGGAAAGTTTCTATCATCGACATTGCTTGTCCACTAACCGATATCTGCAGGCGTCATATACGACCAAGATCCATAAGTATAGTGAGCGGAGGTATGAAGTAAAGACGATACGGAGCAATGTGAAACATGCATCTACTCATCCTATCGTGATATTGGCTGCAGGCAATGTACACGCAAGATGCACTGAACATCTCGAACGTCTAGGAGTCAGTAAGGTACTGGCAGCGGCTCAAAAAGCGGTTTTATTGAACACCTGTCGCATTGTAAGGAATTTCCTCGACCATCAGGAAAGTTGCGACTAAAACCTTATGGAGTAACAGTTGGTAGCTTTAAAAAAGCATCCAGAGGTGACGCAAGTTATCTTCAAAAACTCTGCTGCTGTGTAATGACAACATCATAACGAGACGAACTTTATATCAAACTAATAACTCAGTAGTGTGCCTGCCAAAATATCTGCGTAACAGATTTCGAACTTTGTTTTTATATTTTTAAATTTCTAACATCTTGACTTCATCAGGCACTTGACTCAGTCCGTGACTGGTGATAAAACACCGGGCAAAAAGACCCGAGAATAATTTTTGGCGAATAACCCTTCCTACCTCCTCTTTCTCTGTTCATTACTTCCTAGTCTTTTCTCTGCTTTACCGCTTGCATGACCTCTTCTCTGTACATTTCTCCTTCTTCGAACTCTTTACCTTCTCGTGTCTATTACGGTGTACAGTGTTCCTGTGAAGGTAATTTACCCCTTCTCATCCCCCTTAGTATTGTCATTACGAATAATCCATAATTCTTTCCCTCATTATTCCCTTATATATCTCCTTTATTATTGGGTTTCATCCATTACACATTATTCAAAGTCTGATAAATTTATAACTAACCTTTCTTCATTTCAAGGGGCCGTTCAAAAACTACGTGCCGCTATTTTAAACACTTTTTCCACCTCTCACTTTCCTTGTCACTGATCATCACACAAAGCTTAAACCCTACGGGATGACGCCACTTTGGAACAAAAATGAAATTTCAACCAAAAACAGTAAAATTTTCAACCAAATATCGTGGTTTTCAGCCAAAAAGATGATTGTTCAGAAGACAGTTGAAGTTTCAATTAAAGGAGCAAGAATTTTTCACCTTCAACCAAATAATGGAATTTTCAACATAAAAAATTATCAACCAAACAGTTGCAATTACATCAGATTAGTTGGAGTTTTGAGCAAGAGGGACGAATTTCCAAGGAAATAGTTTAATTCTTAACAGAATAGTTTAATTCTCAAACTAAAACGATTGATACGTAAACAAAAACCATTGCATTTTTAACCGTATACTTGAATTTTCTAGCCAAAAATCTAATAACTGATATTTGAACAGAAAAAATATCCGAATTTTGCATCAAACTCATTCAACTAGGAAAAATCGAATATCCATCAGAAAAGATGAATTTCCAAACCACTAAGACTGATTTCATACGAAGATCTGAATTATTTTCGAACAAGGAAGATTTTCCAGTCAAGAGAGTAAACCAATTTCAACCAAATTGTTGAGTATACAAACCAATAGAACGATTTCTCTGGAAATACATCCAAATTGCGACCTTTAAATAAATATTTTCAACCAAAAAGTAAATTTTTCAACCAATAAGTTTATTCTCTACCAAAGAGTTGAACTTGTACAAAATAATGGAGCTTTCCACTCATAAAAGACCCATTTTCAGTAAAACAGGGGAATCACCCGAATTTTTTATTTATTTCTAGAGGCATCTCTGAAATATTTGATCAGGGTGGCGACTTGGCCGGGGAACCGGGAAATGACCGGGAGTTTATTTGAGAACCGGGAATTTACTTGACTCAACCTAGACTATTAAAAATTCTATTAAAAAAATTTAAAAAATGACAGCTTTTTTTATGAATCAAACAGAGATCTTATCATTTGATTTGGAGAATGTAACGTTCCTTTAATCTGATTCTCAAAATATTTAAATATATTTATACGTCATGAGAGGAAGAACTTTTTTCCCATTATAAGAAGAACGTTTTGCAAATTTGTTGTTCTGTGAAATTTTTTTAGCTTACTCAAATTTGATAATTGTATTGATGATACGGAATTTCAGAAAATAATTATAGTTTTTTTTTAGGACAGGGAGTTTCAATGAAGACGTAGAACTTCACTTGAAACAGGGAATTTTTAACATGGAACGGGAACTTTTTAGACTAATTATAATTCGAATTTAGAAGAGAGGAATTTTTGAAAATCGTTCTTTCAATTCAAAATTTGTCACAATTTCAAAGTCCTTTCTTCTCAATTTCAAATAAAGAAAATGCTTCAAGCAGTCTTTAGAGTAGAAGTAGTATCAAATTAGTCTTCTTGCTTGAATATTCACCTTCATGGTTGGGAATTGAAGTGCTCCAGTTAAATATTTATCTTTATAGTTGGAAATCCATCACATTGGTTGAAAAATTAACTGTTTTGTTAAAAATACGTTTTTTCTTTTGTTATGGTAAATTGATTTTTCCAATTGTAAGTTTAACTGTTACAATTTTTGTAAAAAAATGATATTTTTTGTTGAAAATCAGAGTATTCTTTTCAGAATTGATTAATTTTGCAATGTTTGGTCTATTGTGTTAAAGGATCTTTAGATTTGAATAAAAATAAAAATAAGCGTTTTGCGACAAATATAAATAAGTTACTTCTAGTTGACCAGGAAAATTGGAAAACTTGACCGTGAAAAACCGGGAATTTGAAATCGTCCGCCGAATTGCCACACTGTTTATATACATATAAAAAATTTGACTGCTAAAAATGAATCATGATTGCTAGTATACTCCTTAACATAAAATGCAGCTGGCCAATATCAGGAAACTTTATCTTCCCCGAATGGTTGTTATCCAGTTGCCAGTTCCTGCTCGTCCAGGAATACGTTCGCCTCCTCAGCACCTGGTGCGAATGGAACAGTGCCTCAAGAAAATTTATCCACGCAGTGGCCCTTCTGGAAATGGGTGAAGCCCAAAAAGCCTGCGATCAGTTCCTGCGAGCTTCAAATGGAGTCTTGACCGATTCTTTTCTGGCTGAGACTTTCCTGGAGATGACGGCAACTTCAGAGAACAATGCTCTGATCAACTACTACCTGAAAGTAATCGAACTTTTTGAGCAACATAATGCTTTCGATTGCATCATCGAACTCGCGGAGACAGCGATTGCGATAGCTGATAAGAGCGATCCGAATTTGCCTACTTTGCATTCGATAGTTTTCACACAACATCTGAATTTGGGACATCATGTGGAGGCTTATCATTGTTTGAATTCAAATCCAGACTCTGCTAGGAGAGTTGATTGTCTCAGACAACTTGTAGTTACTTTGTTCGAAAGGAAAAAATTAATTGATTTAGTTTTATTTCCTTATGTGGACATGTATGAGGATTTAGAGAGGATTGTTGAAGGCAGGGCGAGAAGTGTGGACCTCATGGAGAACAATTATTACAATTTCTTGTATAGTTTTCATGTAAACAAGGGAAATATGAGGAAAGGTAATTACATTTCTATTTAATTTTTAAAATATTGAATAGAAAGGGCTCGGATCGTGCAACTTTTTCCGACGTTTTTTAGAGAGAAACTTTTTCTGTTTTTTTTTTTTCACTAGTTCGTTACTTATTTTGGACTTTAGTCACGTTTTTAGGTTTGAAATTACCATTGAAAACTGGAAGCAACTCCAACTTTTCAATCAAAATTTATTGAATCGAATATTTTTAAGGGCTGCGCACAGTCGCTTAAATCACTTTCAGTTACTTTTTTTAGATAAAGTCACTAAAGTTACGTTTTTGAAATAAAGAGATTAGTTTAGTCGCTTTTCCATCGAAAAATTAACCAAAAGACCGACTTCTCTCGAATTAAGGTCCATACCTACTAATTTCTGTATTATCTTGAATTCTTTTGAAATATTTAAGAGTATTTCAAAAGGTTGCAAGGAATTTTTAGTAGTTTCTAATCATTTGAAGGGATTCCGAATGATTAAAAATATTTCAAGGTATTTCAAAATATACCGAGGAATTTTTTATGTATTTGGAAAATTTAAAGGGATTTTAAGGATTTAAAATATTTGTGATTCGAAATATTTGTGGGTTTTAAAATATATCATGGGATTCTCAAGAAATTGTAATAATTAAAATAGATTTCGAAGGATTTGTAATAATTTATTGTATGTAAAGAGATTTCAAGGCAATTTCCAAAAATTTGGATAATATCCAAGCAATTTCCAGAGATATGAATGATTATAAGAGATTGAATGAAATTCGCATTGCGTTTCAAAGAAATTCCTAGAATTTTGGAAGATTTTGAACGATTTTATGGGTCCTTAAAGGTTTTGAGATATTTTTAAATATTCCAAGCTTCAAGGGATTTGAAACGATTTGAAAGGATTTAAAATATTTTAGGGTATATTTTTTTATTCCAAAAATTTTTTAATAACTTTAAACAATTTGAATCAATTTGGAAAGATTACAAAGATTTTGAATATTTTATGGAAATGTAAAAGATTTCATTGATTCAAAAATTTTAAAAGGGATTTCAAATATTCAAATGTATTCAAAAGGATATAAAGGTAATATCAATAAATCTAGAGAAAATTTAAGGGTTCATGAATAATTTGGATGATTTTACGAGATTTTTAAGGATCATAAGGTTTGAAAATATTCTAAACGATTCTAAGGGACTTCATAATGATTTCGAGGATTTTATTGATCTAAAAGGATTTTTATAAATCTGAAGGTATTCCCAAAAAAATTTCTAGGATTCCAGTAAATAACAGATTTCATAGTTTTTCGAACATTCGAAGTGATTTTAAATCTTATTTGCAATTCATTCGAATTAATTTGAAATATATTTCGAAATCTTCTTAATTTAACCTGAAGTCTTTTGAATTCTTCTAATTTCTCTAGAATTTCTACGAATTTATCGCAAACTTACTCCATTGGGTAAATTTTGTTTCCATATTTTATTCAGTTCGGCCAAAATGAATGGGATTGTTCGGATCCCAAAAGCGTTCACATTTAATAATTTTTTGACAAGTTTAACAGTTCAGAAAAAAATATATTAAGCCCAGATTTGAAATCCTTGAAGCTGAATGATTATGTGCTCAAAAATAGAGTAAAAAGGAAAGCCTATTTCGATTTTGTAAAGATTAATTGAAAATTTATAAGAATTATGTAATCGATATTCCGAAACAAAACAAAAAATCATCAAATTTGATTAGCCTTTTTTTATGCTCTCTTGCCGATTCAAGCCCTGAAAAGAATGGAATGAAGTTTCTGGATCTCATAAATATTACTAATTTTAAATACGTTTTTCAGCCGCATCCGTGATGTATGAACAAGCAATGCGTTTGAGTCAAGAATCTCATTCGGCTCCCATAATTACCAAACAGTCACAATGTCTTCTGGCTTGTATTAATTGTTTGGTTCTAGTAAACGATAAATACAGATGGATCGTGAGACCAGTAATCGATCAGACTTTCGCCGATGAGAAAAATCCCAAAAAGAAAAGAAGTATAGATGGCAAAGAAGTTTTGCATTATAAAATGAGAAGACAAGTCGAAGTTTTGGAATTGAAGGATATCAAAAAGGAATATTACATTGTGGATGCGAGGCTGCAGTTGTCGAAACTCAATAACGAATTACTTGTCGTTGCACAAGTTGGTATGTCAATTTTACCTCTTATCAGAAATAACAAAGTACAATTGTCGAATTCCATTTTCTAATAATTATCACTGAATGAAAAATGTATCTGCCTTTTTTCATTTGATCTCTTAGATTTTAAATTTTCTTTGAATTCACTCTGAAGACTTTTAAATTCACCGTGAATTATTATGCATTCCATCAGATTCTTGCTCACTAAATTCTAAGTGACGGCCTGTCATATACCATGCCCCCCCCCCCCCCATGTAATTTTCAAGAACCACTAATATGTAATAATTTCCCAATTAATGTTGAAACTGAATTTTTTCAC
>WSXT02189330.1:0-20039 GCA_011762715.2 Neuroterus valhalla
GTCCAATTTTACATAAATCTCATACCTTCTCGATGAGAATGTAAAAATAAAATTATAATAAATATAATAAAAATAAATATAATATAACAAATAAACTAAAATAAATATAAATATAATTGATTATTAATTCACTATTAAATTCAATTTCATTTATTAGGATTTTTTCAAATCCTAAAAAAAATAATTCGACTTCAAAGGATTTATGCATTAAAAAACCATACCTAATTTCTTCTCTAATTGGAAGAAAAACTTTTTTACTTTGAGAAATGTTATCAAGTTGAATGAGGAGTTTTTGAATGTTTTAGATTCGGAGGAGCGATATTTTTTTAGTTTAAAGATTTTTTTTGCCCGAGCTGGAAGAAAGAAAAGTTTGATTTGCAATCAAATCGAGTTTAACGAATTTTGAAGGGAGGGAAATTGGGGTTTCATCTTATCCGAAATGAATGAGGGAAATTTTTAGATCCTTGAAATTTTAATCTAATTAAAAGAGAGGAAAGTTTATGATTGAAAATTTTTCTGAATTGGAAGAGGTACTTGCCTTGTTCTTAATTTCCAATTATCTAATTTTCACTGAATTGGAAAGGTAGAAATTACAGTTTCAAATTTACCATTTTCTATTTAATTAATAATATTAATTTATAGGCATTTTTTCATCGTAAGATTTTTATAGAGCTTTAAAGGGAGTAAATTTATATTGAAAAGTTCAGAATTGAATTTATTCAAATTATGTCAAAATGTATAAGTTATACATTTTCAGTTTTAAAACCTTTAGAATTTATATGTTGTTAGGTTTTTTAATTTTTCGTAACTGAAACTGTTTCATTCGGAAAATTATAATTTGCGGTTTTATAATTTTTCCATTAGAAAAATTCAAAGGAATTTTTTATTAAATTTGTATGCCAAATTTGTTCTCAAACTGGAACATGCATTTTTTTAAAAACAATTTTATCAAGTTTTAATGGTGGTGGAAATTTTGGTTCAATTTTTTTCCCTTTTTTAAAATAAAAATTTGAAACGTTCCTTGTATGTAAATCTTCCATTTTGAAAGGAAAGAAATTTTTTGGCATTTTTTCCCCCTCGAATCAATTTTTTGCAACACCAGTTATTATATCTTTGACCTTGCGTCCATACGAATTGAGATGAAAGATTTAAGATGTTGAGTTTAAACTTTCGGAAATGAGTATAAAGGCACGTCGTAAAATGTTTTTCCCACTGGGTAAGGAACGTTTATATGGTTCTAAATTCCTGAAACTAGAAGAAAATGAAAAATTTTGATTATTTTTGTTTAAAAATTATGTTCCACTTTCTAGAAATTTATGATCATACAAGCGTTCCTTGGAGCCCTTTATTCAAGATATTATCTTTGATTTTATATAATTTCTTATATTTTCAAACTGATATCTGAGTTCGTGTGGACGCTGTGGACTTTTTGCAAAAAAAAAAATATATAGGTAAGGTAGGAACCGGGTAAGTTAGCATTTGGTCTAGAAGTTAAATTGAAAAAAATTATTTTTTAAAATTTATTTATATTTCTGCGCAGGTAAATAACAACGTATGTAGCAATATCTTGCTTGAGTCTCGGAAGATCAAGATCTGATATATAATAGAGCGTTTGTAAATTAAAAATAAAAAAGTATGCACAATATCGCACAAGTGTTTGTATTGCGATATTGATTCAATAAGTTCTATGATTTTATTCATTTTATTGATATGGGTCTGAAATCGAAGGTAATTCTTAAAAATGTGATTAACCATCGAAGATGTGAGTTAGCAGACAGAACCGAAGGAACTGTCAACTAAGCAGAACAAAGATGGACGGCCGCAGCTGATCTGTCAAAATACTGAAAAATACTGCGATGGGACAATTTACTGTACTATTCACCCTGGTGATTACAAATATTGGGAATAAATCAAAACTCTTTTTATATTCTTGATAAAAATCCCTTTAGAATAATGATCGCTCCCAAAATAAACTCGAACTCTCCGATGAACTAAGTGACAATAAAAAGTGAGGTTAGGTTTAGCTTTTGAAGATTCTTGAAATAAATTGCATTTCGGGAAGTAAAAAGTGTTTCTCGGTTGGAGCAGAAATTTTTTGAAAAAATGTCACGAGCCTCGAATTCGACCCAGTGCGAATCTGTTGCCACTTACATGGATGGTGTTCACGTCAAAATTGCCGAAGCCTACAAACCCCCGAGAAAAATCGCCCTACCTGCAGCTTATAACAATAGATTGCCAGATGCGTCAAGATATTGTTACGATTTCACTCTGGAAAGATCTGTTCTTCAGAAGGTATGTCTTATTCATCTATTTTTATTATTTTTTTATTTCATTCTATTGAAGAAGTCCTCTTCTCATCTTTAGACGACAGAAATTCTTGCGGGTTTTCTCATTTTTTGTAATGCGAAAACAACTCAAGGACATTTCGAGTACATTTTCAATAGGATTCAAACTGCTTAGCAATAACGATCGAAATTTTCAAACTTCATGAATTAACGATTTCTGATCAATGACTCGAAAAAATTATTCCTTTGCAACCCTCGATTTTTAACCCCTAATATTAGAAATATCAAAAATGATAATTGAGTTAATTAAGTCAAAAATAATAATTTCAGTTGATTATTCCACTATTTGCTTGTGAATTAATTTTTTGTTGAAAATTCATAATTGTGGTTGAAAATTCAACTATTTGATTAGAAATCAAACTATTTGTTAGAAAATCTAACTGCATCAGAATTCAAACTACCTACTTTGTTGAAAATTAATTTATTTTCAAAATCAACCTCTCATTGGGTTAAAAATTCATTTTTTTTCAAATTCGACAATATTTTCTTAAAAGCCGTCTTTTTGTCTCTTTGGTAGAAAGTTGATCAGTTTTGTTGGGAATTGGAATATTTTTGACAAAATGAATCTTTTTTGGTCGAAAATTTAACTTTCTGTTGAAAACTCGTCCTTTTGGATCAAAAATTGAACTTGTCAGTTTGAAAATTCAACTTTCTATTAATTAGTTCGTCTTTTGCATTAGAAATTTCCATTTTATTGGTTGCGAATGAACTTTTTTGTTTAAAAATTCAACTGTAAGGTGGGAAATGCAACTGATTTTGTTTGTTTATTAAGATTTTTTGTTTGTCAAATAAAAAATAGTCGAATTTTCAAATAAAAAAAAATAATATTAAAACAAAGCAGTTGTGTTTGAAGTCAAAAGTTCAATTTTTCAGAAGACGCATCTATTTTCAAGCTGACAAGTTGAACTTTTCGAAGGAATATGTTTTTCAACCCCGAAAAATGAACTTTAAATCATTAAATATGAACTTTTAAACAAAACAGTTGAATTTTGAACTGAAAATTTGAATAACCCGCCTGCCAAGATGAATATTTTCAACTAAATATTCGAAATTTTCAGAAAAAAGTTAAATATTATACGAAAAACAGTTGCATTTTTAACAAAAGAGTTGAATTTTCTAGCCAATAAGGTGCTTTGATGACTTGAAAAAACTAGTTGAATTTTAAGCAAAATAGATGAACGTTCAACAACACATAGATGAAATTAATATTAATCGAAAAGCTGAACCTTTACCCTACGAAGATGAATTGTCCAACAATTAGTTGAATCTTCACCTTCTAAAAGAAGAATTTTCAACAAAGCAGTCAAGTTTTGAAATTGAAGTTAAATTTCCAACCAAGGAAGATTAATATTCTAACAAAATAGATACACTTCCAACAAAAAAAAAATTCTACCTACAAGATTAATTTCTACAAAGAAAAGAAAGAATGTTGAAAAAATCTGTTGGATTTCTCATCCAAAAATACTAATTGTCTACTGAACAATTGGATTTTCAATTAAAATAGATAATATTCACCTAAACAGTTGGATTTTCAACCATTCATCGTTTCAGTTGAAAAATCCAGTATTCGTTTGAAAATTATATTTTTCGTGGGAAACTCATTTTTTTATTTAAGATTTTCTGTTTTTTAAATGATTTGTCTTTTTTGATCCAAAATTTAACTGTTCAGTCGAAAATGCAACTGTTTTTGTTTGAATATTAATCTTTTTTGTTAGCGAATTTGACTATTTAGTTAAAAATCTAACTGATTCTCCTAAGAACATACTAATGGAAGTTTTTTGTTCAACTAAAAACTGTTTTGTTTCTTTACACTAGCAACTAAACGTGGGGAAAGCAAACGATTGATGATGTTAGTTACTGATAATTTTTGTATTTATTTTTGTATTTATGTATTCAGTTATTTATATATTTATTTGCGTATTTTAATTTTTATTGAAGATGTCAGAATGGAGAAAAGCTCGACATTCGAACAGTGAAGCTCGACAAGCCCGGTTGGAGGAAAATAAAAAGAAAAAAAGAGCTGAGAAAGAATCTCCTTCGCCTCCTGGACAGGATTCGCCCCAACTTCCGATAAAAGGTGCTCCTGTTCCTGAGACGACGATTCTCATGCCTCAACCACTTTCTCCTTCTTTCAATGACATCCGGGATAATATCAAGTCGAATCAACTTAATTATGCTGATTTTGATAACGACACGAGCAGTCCTTTTGACAATATGCTGCTAAAAACCATTAACGATAAGGAAGAACTCGCCCAGGTTTTGCAGCCCAAGTGGGAACCTTCAGGGAAGCTAGAAAACATTATAAATGATTTATCTCTAGAGAGGGAAAATCACGTTCCGGAAAAGGAGGATATTCAAAATCATGTCGAAGACCGGGAACGGACAGAAAAACGGATAGATTCCAAACAAAGGGTTGTTTCGCTTATAGTCAAGGAACTCCAGAGAGAATTGGAACGACCAATTATGGAGGTTTGCTTGTTTTTTGAAATCTTATTCACCGTTCCATGCTGCTAAAAAGGAAGAAAATCATTTCCTGGTTTTCAACCGGCTTGCAAACATTTCCCGTTATTAAATATAAAAAATGTCTCCTTTTTAAATTATATTATTACATTTTCTTAAGGAAAGTATGCCCCTCTTCCAAAATAACAAATTTGACTCCCGTCAACTTGATAAAATCTTAATAACAAAAAATGCCATCGTTCAGTCTATAGAAACAATAAATAACTCAAATTCCCTCCCTTCCAACTCGATGCTTCTTCCAATTAAAAAAAAAAATGAATGGAAAATTTTTTCTACCTCTTAACTCAAAGAAAATTATATAAATAACAAATTTGCCTCTTCCGATTCAGAAAAAAATAGTAATAAGCAACATTTCTTCTTTCGAAACTTAATAAAAATGTTGAAATCAAAATTAATTCCCCTTCAAATTTATATAAACAATTGAATTATGATTTTTACTGCATTTCCTCCGAATCAAAAAATGACAGTTACAAAATTTCAAACTATACTGGAAAATTGAAAACAATTTATAATTCAAACAAAAATTTATAACTGTCCCAACTATTGAGGCTTCCGATTTAAAACATTATAATTTCCAACATTTCATTTTGAAAATTGCTAATTTTGAACATATTTAATTCATTTCCTCAAGTTTTTCAGAGTTATTAGTCAGTTCTAAGTATCATAGTTAAACTTTTTGAGTCGCTAATACATTTTTCTACTCACAAATTGAACTTTCAAAAATTGCATAATTTAATGTGACATCAAGTAAGTTAGGCCAGTCAGCAGGACTGAATTAAAGGCAAAATTTGGCAATAAATGCAATGTTTTTGAAACTTTGCAGATACATAAAACGTACTTACCTAATGAACAATGTTGATTTGCAACCCCGTCAGAGGTCGGGAACATGTATATTTTTTAACAAATGACATTTTATTGAATGTACGCTCGAGAAAAAATTTAATATTTCTGCGAATGGAATAGAACATTGAATTTAGTCCTCCAATACGAAATTTATATTTGCAACCAATTTGAAGGTCCAGAACATGTTTATTTATGGATTAATCGGAGTTTCGTGGATACCTTTCAGGAAAAAATTTTATTTAAGTTGCAAAGTTGCATGATGATTTAAATTATTGTTTAGAACTAAATGCAAGATTTGCAACCTCATTGTTTATACGCTACATGCAGTTCTTTATATTTGTTGATTCTCGATTTTTTTAGAGTATGGCTCAGTGAAAAAAAATGTAATAATTTTCCAAAGTGGTTGCAATTGTTTAATTAAATGCTTCGTATGAAGTGTTGAGTTTTTGATCGGGAACTTGTTCAAATTTCAAATATTAAAATTTTTAGTCATTTTATTTTATTCTTCTCAGTTTGAAGAAAAAATATAATAAAGTTGCAAATGGAGGTATGATTCAAAAATTGCAATTAAGATGCAATTAAAAATTGCAACCCAATTAAAGATTAGGATCGTATGGGAATGCCAAATTTTTTGTGTTTTTAGTAGTTCTGCCTTTTTATTCGCTCAAAAAATATATTTTTGTAAATTTGAGTCAGCAGCAATGGAAATCTACTTTTTAATTTATGGATTGAAAATTTCATAACTCTAAAATAAAGTTTTTGCATGGCGTTTTTTGGCCAGTGGGCAAGTTTCTAGTTGAAAATATTTTTTTATATATTCTCTTTCAAAGTTTACAATACAAATTAATCGTTTTTTTTTTAAATCTCGTTCCCTTTCGGTCAGCGAATGAATTGATGAAATGCATGCCGCCTATTTGAAAAGTATCAAAGTGTTAGTGTGTTACTAAGGTATTTGTAACAAGGTTATGAGTTAAGAAGTCATGATGGAGTCTGACGCTAATTATTTTATTTGTGACTCAAATTTGTCAATTGGTGATACGGATCAAGTGAGATAAAGAGCGATTAAAACCCTGATTAGTGGAAGGCCCCAGTCTCGTGCCAACAGGCCAACAGCACGCGGTATTCCCGGACGGCCACCCATCCAAGTGCTAACCGCGCCCAACGCTGCTTAACTTCAGCGATTGGATGGAAACTGGTTTCTCGAGCGTGGCATATACTGTATTGAATATTGCAGTGATTAATATTGATAAATTATGCATGAAAAAATTATAAAACAAAATAAAGGAATTCATTTTTCATTTTGGAATAGATGAAAAAGAAATAATGCCGTTCGAAATTGATGGAAAAGTGTTACATCTAGATATAATTTAATAAACGGAATCAAATGCTTAATTATATGAATTGACAGCTTTTTCTATAAAATTTGATCATTTTGAATGATATTTATAAGGCTTGTATTATTTATCATTAATAGTTTTTTATTTCAACAAACAGTCAAACATTATCTTTGAGTTTTTAAATTAAAATACATAAATTTATTATGGAAAATTGTAATTACAGCTATAATGCTATTAATATTTTTAATCTGGGGACGAACAATCGGAAACGCAAACAGTTTCATCATACAAATTTATATAAACTAATTCGATTGTTTCAAAATTTGTTCAAACTTTCTGTTATTTAAAACGGATTTTTTTCTGATATTAACTATTAAATTTTATTTCTAAAATTCGAATTCCTTATTTTCGGTTAAAAAAGGATCTATCTGAGTTTAGAATAGAATCTTTGTTTTGAACTTATTATTTCTCGGGAAAATTAATTATCATATTCGAAAATGCATGAGTCCGCGCTGAAAATACAACTTTTGTTGCAAATTCATTAAAATAGCATAAAAATGATAGGAAAATCAGTTCTCTCTATTGAAAATTTATTTTAATTAACTATTCCAATGGTGGTCGAAAATGAGACTATTTATTAGAGAATTCGTTTACATTTTCGATTTGAAATTAATTTTTTCAACTTAAGATTTAAATGATGATGTCTTCCATAGTTGAGAAGCGATATTTTCCAGTTGTGATTTCCATCTTATGATGAAAATGAATATTTTTTTGTAAAGAATAAATTATCTTGTTTGAAAATACATCTTTTTTTATGGAGAATTCGTCTTTCTGGCATTTTCTTGTAAAACGATAAAATTTCAATAGAACACTGCAAATTAGGACAATAAATAACAATGTAGAAACAGGGTGGCGACAATAGTACCAAAATTAAACCGAAGGGTAAAATTAAATCATTATGCACTATGTATATACAAATTATTTTCTCGTACTAAAAGCTATATATAATTTACATTCACTTATATATAAGCCTAATCCTAGACAAAAAAACGTGGGGAAAATGATAATATTATTATGCAACTTTTGCGCAACTTCGTAAAATCAAAGTGACTTTTAAATTCCCCTACAATTTTTACAAATTGCCAACAATTGTTGGTTCATATAAATTACACAGGTGCCACCAACTTTATATATCTGAATTAGTGCAATAAGGAAAGGTTGTAAACGTCTAAAGTTTAGAACTACTAAAAATACAAAAAATTTGGCATTTCCATACGATCCTAATCTTCCATTGGGTTGAAATTTTCAAAATGAGAAAAATAAAATAAAATGACTAAAAATGTTAATATTTGAAATTTGAACAAGTTCCCGATCAAAAACTCAACACTTCATACGAAGCATTTAATTGAACAATTGCAAACACTTTGCAAAATTATTACATTTTTTTTCACTGAGCCATACTTTAAAAAAAATCGAGAATCAACAAATATAAAGAACTGCATGTAGCGTATAAACAATGAGGTTGCAAATCTTGCGTTTAATTCCAAACAGAAATTTAAATCATTATGCAAGTTTGAAACTTTATTTAAATTTTTTCCTTAAAGGTATTAAGAAAACGCCAATTAATCCATAAATAAACATGTTCCGGATCTTCTAATTGGTTGCAAATTTAAAAAACATATTGGAGGACTAAATTCATTGTACTATTCCATTTGCAGAAATATTTAATTTTTTCTCGAGCGTTTATTCAATAAAATGTCATTTGTTCAAAAATATGCATGTTCCCGACCTCTGACAGGGTTGCAAATCAACATTGTTCATTAAGGAAGTACGTTTTATGTAACTGCAAAGTTTCAAATTCATTGCATTTATTGCCAAATTTTTTCTCTACAGACTGGCCTAAGTGACATTTGAAGTATTTGGAAGCATGTCTTTACTAAAATTTGATAATAATTCCGCTTTCCCTTTTCAGTCATTGAAATATTTTTAACTCTTATCCAAATTTCAGAATTCGAAATCCTGGCCGGATGTTGAGAACTCTCCAGAGAAGAACTCTTTTATCTGCGATAAATTACCCACACCGACTCTATCCAAATCGACTATTTTTTCTGATCTTTCCGAAGAGGATCAGAAACTTGCTCGACATTTGAGCGACATGGGTTTTCCTCTTGCAAGGGCAGCGCGGGCAATTCAAAATCTGGGGGGCAGTGATAACAAAAAAATAGTCGAATACCTCCTCGCCGTACAATCTTTGGAAGACGATTTCAATATTCCCGAAGATGCTGCCGAAAAAGCCTTGGAACTCACACAATACGATCAAGAAAAAGCCAAAGTTTTCCACAAAAATCTGTGCACCTTGAGAGATTTAGGATTTTCTGAAGACCAGGCGTCCACTGCCTTGCTCAAGTGTAACATCGATAGAGACAAAGCTCTGGATTTGTTAATTAGCTAAATAACTTTTAATTTCTTCCAACTTTAGAAATAATGCAAAAGTGAGCGTGCGAAAAAAATAATTCCATTTTTTTAAATTCGAAGGGTGTCGAAAAGTTGAAGTTTGGTACAAATTCAATTCTTTAATAGATGGAACAGTTTTTTAAATTAGTATCCACAACTATTATTAGAAACATGTTTTTACTTGATTAATTGACATTTTTTTATTGGTTACAATTTTTCCATTGATGAAAAGAGTTGTGGAAGTTTCAACTTATATCTATAATTATCTTCCAAAAGCTTCACAGCAATAAACAGATTTTATAACTGCATTCACAATCAAATATGTGTAACTAATTTTTAAAGTTAAGGAGACACGTTTTTTATGTGACAACTGAATTTTCAACCAAGAAAGACGAATTTCAGCCAATGATTGATTTTCAACGAAAAAAAGTTAAAGCAAACAGTTGCATTTTCATTTGCACACAGTTGATTTTTCAAATCAGAAATATGAATTTTTAACCAAAAAATCAAACTTTTTACTCTAATGATGAATTTTCAAGCAGACAGATCATTTTCAACTTTGAAGTTTCAAGCAAAAGAGTCGAATTTTCAGCACAATTAAATTTTTACCCTTAAAATTTCGATAGAAATAAGTCCTAATCTAACAGTTCCGTTTATAACCGAATAGTTAACTCTTCAGACACAAATATCAGACTGTAATGAAAAACAGGTAATTTTCATGACAAAAAGGCGAATTTTACCAGGATACTGTTGTATTTGCAACTATTAAAAGTCGAATTTTCAACAGGAAAGTTATTTTCAATCCAAACAGAACTTTCCGACAAAAAATATAATTCTCAATAAAATAGCTCAATTCCAGAAGAAATAATAATAATTTTTAGTTGAATTCAAAAAAGAACTCCAAACCAATGGTTATTTCACAACCAAATAGTTGAACTTTCAAGCAAAAAGATTTAACTTCAACCAAGAACAGTTGCATTTGCAAGCCAATAATACGAATTTTCGTGAAGACACTTCAATTTTTAGCTGAAAAGACGAATTATCAATAAAGTAGTTACATTTTTAACCAAAAAGTAAAATTTTTAAAGTGCTGAAGATAGGCTTTCAAAAAAGGCGATTTTTAACCAAATTGTTGAATTTCCAAGTCAAGAAGATGCATTTTTCGGGAGACAGTTGTATTTCAAACTAACAAGCATGAATTTTCGAACAAAGAAGATCAATTTTCTACCGTGAAAGATAAAGTATCAACTCTCTAAAAAGTCAACTGTTTTTCTGAAATATTTAACTTTTTAGCTTAAAAAGTCAACTATTCCGTTGACAGTTTGTTCTTTTGGGTTAAATATTAATCTTTTTATGGTCGGATATCCATCTTTTCAGGGTATAAATTCAACTATTTGGTTGAAAATGTATCTTTCAAAGTTGAAACTGACCTCTTCTGTTGAAATTTCATCTCTCATGATTGGAAGGCCGAATTTCCCCGTTAAAAACTAATCTTCATAGGTTGGAACTAGCGTGTTCATGGAAAATTCGACTGTCTTTTGAAAAACTCGTCTCCTTGGCTTGAAAATTTAACTATTTTATGGAAATTCATCTCTTTTTTCCAAAGTCAATAAGAAGCCAGTCCTGAAAATTCAGGAACCATGATCTTATATAATTTATGTGAATTTAATGCAATTTAGGTTGTATAAGAATTAGTTTGTTGCTGTGGTTCTCTTAAAGCATTTTTTTTTTAATTTCAACTCTTGGAACTCTTTTGTCCATGAAAAAAACGTTACCCATAGAAAATTATCACTTAACAAGTTGTTCTCGAGTTTGATAAATATTTACGATGCGTACGGATTTTTTTATTGCTGCATTGTTTTCTATGGGATAATCATAGCTGTAAATACTAATATCAAGAACCCTCTTCTTATATTGAAAAGTTTATTTTGTTCCAGGATAAGAAAACATAAAATATATTTTTTTATTTTCAACTTCTAGTGGGACAACCTAAACCAAACTACAACTTTTAGACGCCTTTCTGAATTGAAAAAATATATTTTCTTGCTCTGCTCTTACACGCAGTCAATCTTAAAATCCATGCAAACTTGACAATGATTTATAAAATTGACTTTGGAGTTTGAGCTTCATTTTTAGGGCAAAGATGCACTTTTCATTCAATCCTTAGCGAGTTTTGCAAGGAATAAATTCAGCCCTCAATTAAAGGATCGGACAGAAATGTCATATTTCATCTGAAATTGAAGGAGCAACACAAAAATCCATGTAACTTTTCTTGAAAAAACAATAACAATTTTGTTTTTGTAGTTAGTGGACATTTACTTTTCAGACTCAAATACAATTTTCAAATGCAAAAAATCTAGGCACCGCTTTCAATTGAGTGGCATTTATACATTTAAGGCTCTTGTATAATAAAAATTAATTTATAAGATTTTAGGAAAGACTCTTTTATTTCAATTTATGCGTTAATAAAATAGTGATTATTCCTTGATTCAGAATGCGTCAAAACTTGAGTTGCTCACATGAAAATGAATTACAAGGGCTGTTACAAGACCTGGAAGACCAGGAAAAGTCATGCATTTTGAAAAAAGTATGACATAAGCCTGGAAAAGTCATAGAATTAAAAAAAAATGACTGGAAAACCTGGAAAAATCATGAAATTCTGGAACAATGACTCGAGCCTTTTAATCTCCTCTATTTCAAAGTCCTAATAATTCAGTATTTTACAGCGGATTCTTTTGTTGAAAATTAATATGATTTGGATAAGCGCGGGGAGATTGCAGCAATATTACCATTTCTTTTATTCTCATTGCATTACTATGTATTACGATTCAATTCGATTGACTGTATTTTTTTTCGAAGTAGCCCTGGAATTTTTTCAAAAATTTTCATTCAAATTTCCGAGGCCTGGGAAATAAATTTCCAGCTTTGAAACTTTAAATTTGAAAATGTGTGTTCTTACGTTTCTGCAATTTTAATTCTTCCAACGAGTTAACGAAAAAAGAAATTTATCTTTTTTAGAAGAAAATTCATATACTTTGTTGAAAAATGTATTTTTTGGTTGATTTTATTGAGTTTTTAATAAAAATCAAAATCTTGTGTGATTGGAAGATCCACTATCACATGTTTCAATATAAGAATTCATCTTCTTTATTCGAAAAAATTAACAAGTTGATTTCAACTCCATCTAGTTTCAAACAAATTCACTATTTTGGGTTAAGGATTCATCATTTGGGTTGAAAATTCCAGATATGATTGTAGATTCACTTTTTCGGATGTGGTTCAATATCAAGTTTTTTGTTGGAAATGTATTAGTTTGGTTGAATATTCAACTGCTTGAGAAGGAAATTAAACAATTTAGTTAAAAATTAAACTGTCTGTGTGAGAAATTAAATTAATTCAGAATCTACAAGTTTTTAAAAAAATTTGTCTTTTCTGTAAAACAATCATTTTCTTGGTTAAAAATTCATCTTTCTTTGTTCAACGTTAAACCTTTTTTTTGAGATTCAACTCTTGGGTTGAAAATTCGACTTCTTTGTTGAAGATTCGTTTCTTATATTTAATTGAAAATTAATTTTTTTATCTGAAATTTTAAATCTTCCATGTTTAATTGAAAATGTTTCCTTTAGAAGTTGAAGATTTAACCATTTGAAATTATTACCTCCAGAATGAATTTGAAACGATACAGAATAAGAAAAATGATTTGCAAATTCAAAGCAAAAAAATTAGTAGTTCTGAGAAACAGGCATTGCAATATGAATATTTATTAATTGAAAATGTTCCGAAATATTACTTGAATCAAAAAACTTGAAATTGTGCAATTTCAAAAATTGAGGATCATAGTAATCAAGTCTTGTATACTCTTTGTTTAATTTTTATGTTTTGATGTACAAATTGAAAAATTTCTGATTTTAAGTTATCGGTTTGAAGAAATAAATAATTTAAAATTCCTACATACTTGATTCCAGAATTTCAAAAATAATTGATAATAAGTCTAAGTAAAGTTTCAAAACGAAATATTGTCTTTTAATTCTTTCTGAATTGAAACCGGGAATTGTTGCATTTAGAAAAATTATTGCATTTTTATTTTGCCTTATTTAAAGAAGCTAATATGTGTATTTTTCAATTTCTTTATCAAGTTCGAAGGAATTATGCTTTAAAATACATATCCTGATTGAAGAATGCATTTTTGTTTGTTTCCAACATTTTTATCAATTCGGAGGAGTCCAATTTTGCTTTTTTCAACTATGTATATGCTTAAGATGAAAGGGAAGAATTTTTTATTTCAGCTCAATCAGAAATTAGAAGCTAGAAATGAAATTAAGAAATCAGAAATTAAACCATTTTCACGATTTTCATAGAGTTGAAAGGGGAAAAATTCCGATATTAAATTTTTAATTTTTGAATTAGAACATAGGATTATTATCCATTTTAAGAATAATTATAGTAATGTTTCAATTACTCTCCTTGGAGGGACGCAAATTTTTCATTTCCATAATGTCTTCTTAGTTGAAAGGGAGGAACTTGATTTTTAAATTTGTTCTTAAGTTGGAAGGAGAGAATTTTGGTTCATCATTTTTTTTATAATCGCGCAAAGCAATTCTTCTTTCTCAACATTTGCATTGAGCTGGAAGGAACCATTTCCATTTATCTGAAACTTTTTAAGACAAAATTAGAGAATTTCAATTTGCCCCCGAACTGTAAGAGAAAATTTTTTTTCTAAGCTGGAAAGAAAAGACATTTAGAGGTCCTCGTATAATGAAGTTGATTTGGATTATTGTAGAACTCATTTATTTTATTTCATTCGTTTATAAAGTAGCGATTATTTCTTGACCCTGAAAGCGTCAAAAACTGAGCTGCACACCTGAAAAAATTAGAAAGAGGTGATAAGGGGAAAAGAGAGGAAGTTTATAGAGAGGATGTGCGTAGAAAAAAAAATTCTCAGCAGTAGAGAGAATTTTTCCTGAATATGAAGAGAATACAATTTTTCCAACAAAATTACTAAGTTGCAAAAGTAAGGAAAGTAGAAAGGGAGTAAGGGATAATGACGGAAAGTGAAAGGAAGTAAGGACAAGTAAGAGGTAATGAGGGGAAGTAAGGAAAGAAGAGGGGTAGTGAGGGGAGGGGTACATTACGAGAAGTGATGGAGATGAGCGGTAAAAGGGGAAATAAGGGATGACATAAGGTACAGAAGAGGAAAGGAGGGGAATAGAGGAGGGAAAAATGTAAGGATTGTAGTATGAGGGGAATCGCGGGTAGGGGGAGATTCCATAGACTTTGTGAACGACTTGATAGGCTAAGAAACGTCTTTTTGTAGGCATCTACCACCTGATTCCATTATCTCTCTTAAATATGCAAATAAGAAATTATTAATAAAAAATTTACCTCTGAGTGCAGAAAAGTGCAACTGTTGGAACGTCATAGACGTCAGAACCCAGACCAAAAGTCACCCAGGCTTCAGTGAAAATTGGCTCTTGACAGGAACTGTTTACACAAATACTCAGGGGTCCATTTTCTATCAAAGAGAATGGTATGCAATTTGTTGCAAACTTTAAATCGGAAATTTCTTGATAAATTGGTTTGTAGGATACTTTCACATTCAGAGGCGATGTTATTTCCAGAGTGTGATGGTATCTGAAATGAGAAGAATAACGATATGCCTATTTATAATTGATCTATCATGAATAATTAATCCCTTGTGGAGTAGAATTCTTGAAAATCCTCAAAATTGAAAATTTTAAAGCTTTAAAAAAAATTTTGAAGGAGAAGGTTGAAGGTTTCAGTTTTTGATTAATTCGGAAGAATGACGTTTTGGATTTTTAACATCTACATCAAGGTGACAGGGAAGAAAATTTTAGTTTTCAATTCTTTCCTGAATCAGAAGATGGAAATCAGAAATTGAAAATAATTTTTGACAAGATGGAAGGAAGTAAATTTTTGTTTTTAATTTCCTCTGAAATGAAACAGGAAATTGTTGAAATTTTTAATAATAATTTATTTGCTTTCCCATTAATTCAGAGGGGAGCAAATTTTGGTTTTTAATCCTTTTCTGAGTTGGACGAGGCAGATTTTTTGCTTTTAACATTCTTATTGAGTACAAGGGGAGAAATCCTCTATAGAGGAGAAAAAAATTCTAAACTTCAAAGGAAATTTTTTCTGAATTAGGAGATGAAAATTAAAAATATTTTTATCAAGATAGGAGGAAGAAAACTTGGGGTTTTAATTTCTTGCGAATTGGAATCGGGAATCGTTATAATTTTTAATAATAATTGCATGGCTATTTTATTATTTTAAATGTGAGTAAATTTTGGTTTTAAATTCTCTTTTTAATAGGATGAGTCAGTTTTCTTGTTTTTGACATTTTCATCGGGTTTGATGGGACGAAAGCCTTGAAGAAAAAAAGGTCTCGAAATTGAGTGGAATTTTTTCTAGAAAAGAAGAGGAAACCACCATTTTTGCACAAATTTATCAATATTTTCATTGATTTGAAGGAGAGGATATTCTGAATTTCTAACATTTTTATTGAGTCAGGAGGGAGAGGATTTTTTTTCATAATTTTTTATATAATGGACCAAAGCATTTTTCGTATGTTTTCAAAACTTTTATTGAGCTGATGAAGATGAATGCTGTATTTTATAACTTACGAAAAAAAGAAGGAAACTTTGGTTTTCTATTTTTCCTGAATGGCAAAAGCAATATATTTAATTTCAATCATATTTATTGAGTTAGAATTGAAACAAAACTGTCATAAATCTTGAAAATAATTCAATGGGATCTAAATCCATTTAAACAGGGGCAAATTTTGAATTCATAAAATTTTTCTCAAGTCAAAAAGGGAAAATTTCTTACTCCTCAACATTTTTATTGAGTTTGATAGAAAAATATTCAATTTTTCCGTGAATTATGAGGATAAAATTTTTCTGAGAACATTTTCATCGAGTTGGTGAGGAAAAAAATTTTGAATTTCCAATTTTTTCTTTAAGAGTGACTTTGGTTTCGTTTTTAACATTTCCATTGTGTTGAGGGTGAGAAAATTTTGGTTTTGTTTTATTCCCCCAATCGAAAAAGGCGACTTTGTTGTTTTTAAAATTTACATTGAGTTGGAAAGAGGAAATTATTTTCTTAATTTCTTCTAGATTGTAACAGGGGATCGTTATAATTTTCAACAGTAATTTTATAAAGATTTCATCTGGTTTGCAGGAGAAAATGAACATTTTTGATATGATAAAATGGAGAAAATTTTTGGTCCTAATTGTTTAGAAGAAGCAAGAGGGGAATTTTCAATTTGTAACATTTCTATAAGGTTGGAATTGGAAGAAGGAACTGTTATTAATTTCAACAATAATTTTAATGAAATTTTAGTCAGTGTAGAGGTGAAAAAATCAATTTTTTTTATATATCCCACAGTTAAGAGGGAGACGTTTTCAATATAAACATTTCCATAGAGTCTAGAAGGAGGAAATTTTATTTTTATTTTTAATATATGTTGAATGGGATAAATTTTGATTTCAAATTCTTTGCTGAATCGGGGGAGTGATTTTTGTATATTTTTCCTTGTTGGATAGTAAGACTCATTTCACAACAGTAATTGATCGATAATAATTAATAATTGATAATTGATACCTCGTCGAGTAAACTTTTCGAAGAGCCAATTCCCAAAGAGAAGTTACAACATTGTCACTAATTTTGTGAACGGTGATGAGCTGTCTCGGTAATTCGATTGTAGTTTCTTCGATACCGATTTCTTCCGATAAGCGTAGTTTTATATTAAATCTTCGAAATTCACTTCTTGGAATTGTTTGAAAGCATCTAGATCAGAAAAATTAATTCAAGATTTACAACATTTACAACAAGATTTCTAGCCATGAAAATATACAAAAATTATACAATTTGGATCCAAGATTTTTGTTTTATTAATACCACCAGTTCCTTCTGTCACAGAAGTTTGTATTTAATTTTTCAATATAAAAATGTCCTATCTAGTCTGCATTAGTTTGCGAATGGTAAACAAAGTATTCTATTAGAACTTATCGGAATGATAAAAATGAGAATCTTCAATTAAAATAGTAAAAATTATAATTATTAATTATAGCCAACGGCCATGTGACGCTTGAAAAACAAGTTCCCGTCCAATTACTGAAGTTAAGCAGCGATTTGCGTGGTTAGTACTTGGATAGGTAACCGTCCGGGAATACCGCATGCTGTTGGTATGCTGGCAGGAGACTGTGTCCTCCCATGTATCCAAGTCAACCAATTATGACTCTTTACGAAAAAAAATTAAAATTGATAAATTATTGATTGAATTAATTACCCGCGGGCAACGGCGTTCCTCAAATCTCCTCCAAAGGAATTTCGAATTTTCGATACCAGTTGAGAGAGCAAAGGGTAGGATAAATAATTTAAATCTCGATTTAGGTCAAATCGGATGAAGGGCGAAGAGACGAAGCCATTCAGTGGCAAATACCTCAATCTGAAATATAAAGAATAATAATTTTTCTTCTAAAAATTAACATTTTTTGTATTTCAAAAATTAAAACAAAGAGAAATTGGAACAAATAAATTTTGAATGTTTTTGTTCTGAATCATAAAAATTATTCAATTATTTTTGCCCAAATTTCGAAAAATTAAATTTTCAACAATTTCGAAATTTCAAATCGTTTTGTTTTGAATGTGATATAATAATAACAAATCTTTATTAAGTTGCCAACCAAGAAACAAAATGTACAAAAAAATATATACTTATAAGGTGGATCCAAAAAACAACTCAAAGGGCGAGGTATACAGCTCACAGCTGCTTTACAACCTAACCTTAATATACAATATAATACAATATTATACAATAGAAATGTTTCGAACTTTTTTTCGATATTAACACTTCATTTCAAGTTTAGAAATTAGAAAAAAGGAAACAAAACAATTCAAATTGTAACGGCGAAATTGTAAATTTTTAACTTGGAAATTTTAATGATTTACAATTATTTTTTTCCTATAAAATTACACTTCATTTCTAGATTCAGAACTCATGAATTTCAACGACTTACAATTTTTATACAAATCATTTAACTTTTGCGGCCTATAATTTAGAAAAGAATAATTTCCAACAATTTGGAGCCGTACAATTTTTAAATATTTTAAATTCTTTTATTTCAAAACTAAGTTTTAGGTGAAGTATAAAAATACAAATGTTTTAATTTTTTGCTCTATAAATGAGATTTATTCTTACATTCAAAATTTAACAAACAATTAGAAATTAGAGCAATTCGAATATTGTAGCAGGCAAAATTCAAAATTTATTTTATCATTCAACTTTTGGGGCCCACAATTCGGGAAAGTTCAATTTTCAACAATTTTAAACCATGCAGTATGGAGTTTTCCAATTTCACATCGTTTAATTTTCTACACTGAGGTTTAAACTTTATATCAACAATAAGAATGTTTAAATAATCACTTTTTGAATGATTGAACTTCATTTCTTGATGAGAAAATTTGAAAAAAATTATGAAATGAAAGGATTCCAATTTAAATAAACAAAATTGAAAATTTGGAACTTTTGAATTGTGTCCTAAATTTCGAAAAAGTTCAGTTTTTAACAACTTCAAACTATAAAAATTTAAAGCATTGTTTTCTGAAGGCTGAGTTTTAAATTTTGTATAAACAAAACAAATGTTTCAAATAATCTCTTCCAATTAATCACACTTCATTTTTAGATTCCAAATTTAAAAAAAACCATCGAAACAATTGGAAGGGTAACGGATGATAATAAAATTTTTGAAAAATGTCCTTTTCCCTAAATAATCACCTCTCACACAGATGTCGAAATAAACGGATTTAATTATAATATTTTGAATAATTATACTTTTTTCTAGAATAAGAAATAAGAAAAAATAAAAAAATTGAAACAACTCAAACCATGACGAGTAAAATTGAAAATTTAGAACTTAATCGTTCAACTTTTTGTTCCTACAGTTTGAAAAAAGACAATAAAAGTAAAAATGTTCCAAATTGTTTTCTAAATGATTACACTTTATTTGTAGATTTACCTGTTTGAACGAACGGAGATATTTAATAATACAGGTGCAAGAGTTAATCTATTTGGCAGTTCCTCCAGAAAATTATTGTCTACAATTAAATCTTCAAGTTTTGGAAGAGATCCTAGCCATTCTGGCAAAACAATTAGGCGATTTCCGGATATCGAAAAGTATTCCAAATTCCTCAACTGACTGCAGACTGTTTGCAGGTTTTGAAAAAAAATAACGAATTAGTTTTTTTCCATCCATTTTGCTAAATATTCCATATATTTGAGAATTAAGAAAATTGTTCCCTTTCCCCCTTTGAATTTAAATTTCACAATAAATGTAAAAAAAAGAGAACTATAATTTTGGAAGCCAAATAAGGAGGTAGAGGAGTTGGGAAGTGGGATGGAAAATAGGGTCCATATTGAGTTACATGCGGCAAGTCTCACCTGTGGCAAGTCTCACCTGCAGCAAGTCTCATCTGCGGCAAGTCTCATCTGCGGCGAGTCTCACCTGTGGCAAGTCTCTTT
>WSXT02189341.1:0-20038 GCA_011762715.2 Neuroterus valhalla
CACCATGAAAATCACCTAGTCGCCAATTTTCACTATCATATTCGTAATCAGCGCATCAAAATACATAGGTATACGCATTATGAAGGATTTTGGAGGTGGACCCTAATCGGAAGTTTATCCGAAAAAAAGAAGGAAAAATACAGAAAATCCACACTTGACTTGATCGCGGCGGCTTAGGACCCCGAAGCCTTTTGGAGAATTGTCAACCGACATATAATTAAACCTTTCATTACTGATTACATTGACATGACCTCGTGGCGGGACTATTTTAAATCTATCTTTCCTCCTCGAAACCCGAAGAACTATTCTTTGAATACGATAGATCCAGAGAACCCATTTCTTGAGTCACCTTTCTCTAGAGGAGAAATAATGTTTAGCCTAAAAAAATGCAAATAATTAAAAACACCTGGACCGGACGAAATATCCAACGAGTTTCTCAAAAATCTTCCTAATTACTGGGTGGGCTATATAAGAACGACGTTTAACCAAATTTTGGATAAGGCTGAAGTTCCCAAATCTTGGGCACAAATACATGCAAGAATGATCTATGAAAAGGGTGACAAAAGTGATCCATCCAATTACAGACCAATAGCTTTGATTATTTGCATTACAAAACTTTTCACAATGACCCTAAAATAGGGCACTATAAATACGAGTATGTGTATCCGCCATTTTGGGTCCATGGAGCAGGTATTCAACGTGTACATAAAGTAAGAACTGAAGCTCGATTGGGATGAAATTAGGTTTTCATTTGGAAATAATAGTTTGGATTTGTTCATAGACGTGCTAGGAAACGTGTATGTAAATATTCTTCTTCAGAGTGTTCTGAAATGAGATGTGGAAGCTGCAATTGTGGAGACCTCATACAGCCCACACAGGTGCTTATAAACAATAAGTGGATAACTTATCTATTTAGGTGAACATAAAAAAGTACATCAGGCCATGTAACATTAATGTAGAGAAGTTATTAGCGTTTCTACGTTTCAATTGCGAATTTTAATGGAGTTGAACATTCCCTCACTTTAGACTGTATTTAATGTGCAATGTATGATGTACACAAAATAATTGTACCACTTTGTAAATAACCATTGTGAGGAACTCATTTCAAAAATGCGTGTTACAATTTCTTTTTAAATTGTGTTTCCAAGAAAATTCATTTAGTATCTTTTGTGTGGTTAAAATTTTTATTCAAAGCTTTTCAACATGAGTACAAATGATGCTGTAAAATAGATGATAAAAATAAAAAACATGCAGAAAACTCACAAATATGCCAAACAAGTTCTCTACATTAGTTTTACTAAGTTCTCATGTATTTATTTTTCATGTTAACTTGAATGAATAAGCTATTGATTTACGGTTGATAGCCACCTGTGTAGGCTGTGTATATCTTTGGTTGTGTGTGGTCTTCACAACTGCAGCTTCCACATCTCATTTCAGAACATTTCGAAAGAAAAATATTTATTCTCATGTTTCCTAGCACGTCTTGAAACAAATTAAAACTATCATTTCTTTATATTTATTGGTGTAAATAGCTTATTTCATCACAATTAAGCTTCATTTCTCGAGTTTAATGCACACGTTGTATACATACTCTATCTGCTCCATGGACCCAAAATGGCGGATGCACATACCCATGAATTCAGAGCTCTACCTAAATGAAATACTAAATTTATGGATTGAGAAAGCAAATTTACTCCCAGAATCTCAGGCAGGTTTCAGAAAAAATCGCATCTGTAACGACCATATTTTTATACTCTCAATTCAATAATTCCATCTCGGCTCAGTTTGAGAAGAGGGAAATTATTTGTCCTTTTTGTAGATTTTCGAAGCACCTTACCATCTCTTCCACATAACTCACTATGTGAAAAATTATATTCTAAAGGTGTGGAATCCAAATTTGTAAAAATTATGATGAGTCTTTATGCAATAGCTGCTATCTCTGTCAGAGGTACTGAGAGATCCTCCGAACCGGTGGAAGTTACAAAGGGGGTATTACGAGGAGAAACATTAGGTCCAAACAGTTTTGTTTTATACATTGCTTATATAGCAGACTATTTAATATCGAAGGGCATTATGAGGGTTGCAATAAACTACATGATAGAGATTCTATTACTTGCATATACTGACGACATGGTGTTCCTTGCAGACTCTCTAGGATCGATGAATAAAATTCTAAAACACCTTTACGATTACTGTCGAGTAAATGAATTAATAGTTAACATTGAGAATACGAAAATAGTAATTTTCTAGAAAGGTGATCACGGTCACAAAAAAGGATACCCTCCTTTCCGAAATGGACATGAAAAAATAGAAATTGTAAAAGAATATGTGTATCTGGGAATTTCTTTTTGTGAATCTGTACTCTTCTCTCGAGCAGCCCAACGGGCAATCAGTAAGGCTAATATAGCAGTAGGATCCACAGTCTCATTACTGCATAAGTTGAATCTCGATTGCTGAAGACCAGTGGATAAAATTTAAGAAAGCCTTGTGAACGGTACGCTACTGTATGGGGTGCAAACTTGAGGACTTAGATATTGTGAAGAAATAAAAAAGGTACATGTAAGTTTCTACAAGAAAATGCTGCATGTTGCATCATGCACTTTAAGTAATACATTAAGAATTGGAACTGATAGCCCACACATTGAACTGAAAATATTCAAACTCTCTCTCAAATGGCTGGAAAAACTTCTCAATATGACTGACGACCAATATCTCAAAATATGCTTTAAAAGACTCAAAGAACCAGCCGAAAAAAAAGAGACCCAAGAAAAATAGAATTGAGCTTTGCAAGTAAGAAAATTCTCCTGCAAAATCGGAGCTGAGGATGTCTAGGGTAATCTCTGGGCAGATATTTTAGAGAGCGAAAAAGCTTCTTCGACAGCTGCATATGAAAATATGCTTCACGAAAAAGATATCGAAAATATCAAAGGATTTCTTTAAACCTCTTAAGAGTTGTAGCTCAGATTCGACTCATGAATGTTTTTCAAACTAGCATCTCAATTAGAGGGAAGACCACGAAATTTCCGGAAAGTCAACTCTATAGTTGCGAAGAACGTAAACCAATCAACGACGAATATCGTGTCTTCATTAAATGTAAAACGTTTCAAGAAGAAAGGCGTGAGTGCGTGTCTGAGAGTAATGAGACGACCACGGTAAAGGAAAATTGGCTAAGTTTGTTAAATAGTAGAGACATATTATCAATGGAGAGAAATTGTTTACTTTCTCACTAGAGTGTCAAAACACATCAATGAAATATAGTACAAATAAGATGAAATGCCAGAATCCCTTTGTATATATTTTGTAAATCTTATAACAAATAAATAAATTCAATGGTACAAGTAAATAATTTTTGCAGTTTCAGTGGTTTGTTGGGTGTTTTTGAGGTTATGCAAAATCCTGACGTGCAGGAGTGTAACAGGTTGCATATTCGGCTTCAGCGGAAAAAGTACATAGGAATATCATATATCAACTTTTCCTTATCCTTTTTCTTCCACTCCTATAGCTGTTTCTACCTCTTTCATTCATTCTTCTTCCACTCCCTCTTCCCCTCAAATTTTTTTAACATTCTCTTGCCATCCTCCCCTCTCTTCTCCTCCTCTCAGACAACTGTCCCATACAGGCCACATATCTAGTGATTTTCCCTCGTCCTTCTTTTACTCATATAGCTTTGTCTACCTCTTTTATCCATTCTTCTTCCACTCGCTTTTCCCATAAAATTTCTCAACATTCTCTTGCCATCCTTCCTTCTCTTCTCCTCTCTCAGACAACCATCGCGTACATGCTACATGTCCCCTCCACCCATTTAAATACTCTGCACTTCCTTTTTTCATCCTCCCCCCAATACATTGCTTCCTCTATTTTATTCCCTAGTCCCCATATAGCTATTCTTGTCCATCTTATTTCTCCCTATCCTCTTTCTAGATATTTTGACAATCCTGCTCATTTTATTACCTTATACCATTTATTTCATCTTGATTTCCCTACCCTCAGCCATCTGTGTCATGTTTGCATTTCTTTAACTTTTTCTTCTAATTCCTTATAACCTATAGTGCTCTCCAGCCCTATCCCGGGATCTTTGAAGAACTCTTTTCTTTCTTCTTCCCATCGCGTTAATTTTACTACCCTATATACTTTTTCTTCCAACTCTTTGTAACACCCTCTTTCGCTAAGTCTCCTCCCTTTCCATCTCCTAGTTTTTCTTCCATTTTATACACACTCTTTCCTGCCATTGGTGCTAACTTATACCTTTGAAAGAATATATTCTCTTGCATTTTCCACACCTCCTTTATCTCTTTCCACCCTCATACTTCTGTCCATAGCGTTATACCAGCAATTCCAGCGTAAAAAACAACCGTATAGCCTCTCCTAGCATTTCCTAAGCCTTCCCTTTCCTATTTCTAATATTTGCTTCATTACTCCCGTTATTTTCTTGATCTTTTCCCTAATATTCTTTTAATACTCTCCATTCTCCTGCAAGATGAAACCAAGACTAGAATTCTCATACATCCTTTAACTTTTCACCTTCCAATCTTGCTGTCCATTTTTTTCTCCCCCTCCCTCTTTCCGAATCTCAGTCCTTTATCTCTATTGAGCCTTAGTCCGCATATGACAGTGTGTATTTTTTTCCTCCACCCAGCCTTACTCCTCTCCATCCTTTCCTCTTCATCTCCTCCAAATGTGAATTTAGGATAAAAATTTCATACATATACTCAGATACCTTTCTTTAATCGTGTCTGTTTCGCTAGAATTATCTTCTTTCATTTACTTATTTCCTTAACCTCCCTGAAACTATCGGAACATGTATCTCATGTAATGTTGGCATGAGCGCTACGCCCCTCCCCCATAATATTTAACCTCTTTCCCTTTTCTTTCATTCAACTGCTGGTAGCACTATCCTTTCTTATCATATTTCTAGCCAGCCTTCCCTTCTCCAAACCCTCTTGCACATTATCCACGCCCACTCTTCAAATTCTTTCCCTCCATATTTCCATACCTCATTCGGTATTTCATCTATACTTGCTGCTTTTCCCTCTTTCACTGACTCTGTTTCTCCCCTTGCGGTATCTTCTTCTTTGTTTTTTTGCCATCCTTATTTTCCTTCTCTATCTATTTGCTTTTCCACTCCTCGTAACAATTCCAATAAATATCCTCCTTATCCTAACATTTCAATCTCTGGATTAGTTCTATTTCCATTTTTATTTTCTCTATATTTACTATTTTTCATACTTCTTCCTCTGTATTAGCCCTTTCTGCCTGCTCTTCAAACTTTCCATTTTCCTCCTCTTCTCCTTATATTCCTTATCCCAACTGCTTCTTTTCCTCCCTCTTCTGACTCCTTATCCAACAGTATTTCCTAATATTGTTTGTACCAGTCCTGTCATCATTCCCATCTCTTCAATTATATTTTTTTCCCCTATTTTCACCATCTTCATCTTTTCTCTTAATTCTTCTATTCCCTCTGTTGATCGTTTACCTTTTCCTACTCCTTTTTCTTTCTTAATACTCTTTGCTGTTTTCCGTTTGTCAGTTTTTCCTCTCTCCACTGTCGGTATCAATGGGAGATGGTCCGTGTCTACGTACTCCCTTATTTCTAGCTTTTTAATCTTTTCCTTTACCTGATCGTCCATAATAACATAGTCTATTAGTGTTCCCTCCTTCCCACCTGTTATGAGTGTTATCTTTTTCCTTATCACGCTCAATATGCCCGTTCAAGATAAACCATCCTCTCTCTCACAATCTACTTAGTAACTTTCTTCACTATCCATTAACTACTTTGTCTTCAGAGTTCCTCCCATTCCCAGCCCCTTCTTCTCCCTATTCTTTTCCTCGCCTCTCTCCCATTCGCGCATTAAAATCTCCTCCTATGATTAATGTCACACCGCCTGCTTCTCCTTTCATCAACTACTTTCACTCCCCAATTTTTCTCTCCATATATCCATTTATATGCACTTCCACTATCTCCTACCTTTCCTCTCCATTCATGATCTCTTCTGCTAATAATCCACCCTTCCCTTCCTTTGAACCATCCTTCTCTTTTTTCTTCTCTGTCCGAATCCCCTTATTCTATTCATCACTCTTCCTATTGCTCTTCCCTTTTCACATCTTTTCTTCGCATCTTGTACCTGATACCTCCATTCCTTCCTTATTCCGTCCTTTATCTTCTCTCATTTCTCCTACTTACTTATTTTCCTCTATTCCGTTCTTTCCTCAACCCTGTTCCCGACCTCTCACATTTTACCAAATCTCCCCTCTTTCCTTCTCAATCTCACCATATGCCTTCTATCTTTGATCTCCCATGATTAACCAATGTATCTTTTCCGTTCCCTTTTTACCCTCTTCCTTGACTCGACTTCCCTCTTATTTCTTTTGTCTTCAATTTACTCAGTGTCTTCTTATCATCTCGCCCGTTCCTATACTTCATACTTCCTCTACCTCTACCACCGCATTTATCTAATGAGGCACTGCCTCCAAACCTTCCTTTAAATCCCTTACCTCTAATCATATGTCTTTGATGTCTGCAATCTTCCTTCTTCCTCCACCCCCCCCCCCCCTCTCATTTATTTCCATCTTTCTTTTAACTTTTCACAAACTTTCCTTATTCTTATTCCCCATCTCCCACCCCTACCAATCTTCTGGATCCAGCAGCAGCACTTCTGACTTGTGTGATTTTCATACACCTTAGTTTACATTGTGAAGAGATATTTTCGTAGAAACTCAGACGCATTGCATTCAGTCAGGATAGTTTTTGCAAATAGAGTACACTGTTGTCTGAAACCTTCGCCTCTGCGTGTCCCTTAAGCGTGCTGCTACGCACAATGCACGCTTGCCTTCTGTGTAGTGGGGACAATAAATGACATACAAATGTGACTCGCCATACAAATGCGCCGTGTCAGTTTTGTGAAGGACGGTCAGAAATGGAACATTGTTGCCCCTAGCGCGACGCCTTAGATTTGAATGAAAGCTTGTTGGAATAATGGCAGATTTAATATTTTTCGCAGTTTTTGTGATGTCTCGAACGTTTTTGGATCATTTCAAAAACTTTGGTCTCATATTAGGCAAAGATGGACTATTTCTACGATTATAAAACTATTGGGGATCGAAAAATATATCTCACATACACTGCAAATGTTGGTTTTTAAGATTAATAATTTTGAAGTTAGTAAAATGTGAAATATAAAGATTAAGTCTCTAAAGTTTAAAATAAATAAACTTAATATTCTGAAATAATAATATAAAATTATTCTTCCATTCTTATAAATGAAACTTTGATGACGTGGATGATCTTAATGTATTATTATATTATGATGCAAATAAGCAAGAAATCGTGAATATAATAATTCTTAAATTGAGGTCATTGTACCTATTAATCGTTAAACGGCTGGAAAGATTGTATGTGTTAGAGTTATTACCTTAACTGTACTACTGGTAATTTATTTATTTAAAAATTCAAATAACATGTGAAGATATACATTTTTTGTAAATAATGGATCTGAAAGATCCGAAGGTGAGACAGTAGGAGTGTATATATGAGTAATATATGCCAAATTGGTTCATTTAAATAATTATATATATTTAAATTATTTACAAATACATATTCTGGAATAAAAGTATAGCAATTAATATGTGGGCACAACATAATAATTTATTGAAGTCACACAATTTGTCAAAACTACGTTTTACGAAACTTTGCCGCTTTCTTTTTCGCAAAATTATCTCTTTCGACATCCGACATTATTCGTTTGACAAATTTTCTCGATCGAACTTGTAAATATTGTTTTGTTATGAAGGCTTGAGTATCGCTTGCATGCGTGGAACATGGAAATAAAAATACTCTATTACTTTGAAAATCATTGAGAATCAAGTCAAACTCAGGGCAGTTTGGAAATTGAGATGGCGAAACCCCTGGCTTCAATTTGGGTTTCTTGTACAATTCTGACTGCAAAGAATCATTATTTTCCAATCGAAAATTATTTGAATACTTGAACCTAATAATAAATTAATGTAATTGTAGATGAATGTCAAAACTTAGCCTAATTCGAAACTGTCATTAACATACTTGCACATTTTTCTCAAGGAAAGTAAGGGTCTTTAAATATTCAAAAAAATTTTTATAATTATTTAACAATTTATGCACTATCACAATTATCACAACATTCCTAATGTTCGTCAATAAGAAGAGTATTAGAATTCAAAAATCAATATAGTCATAAAACGGTCATAGCCATTCGATTATTTTAGGTTAAAGGACGTCGGTGTAAACAAATCAGAATACTTACTGCCATCACTGATCCATCAGGAGCTGAAACTTCTTTTTTCCAAATTATTTCATCCTTCAAAAAGTGATTTTTACACACTACATGTCCAGGTTCAACAATGAAATCCTTTTTGTCCCGCATTGCATGTTGCCAATGTTCAACATCATTTTTCGGAGCGGAGAAAAATACTTTTCTTACTCCGTTTGAGCGGGTTGAGTCGTACCCTGATCGACAGTTCGGAGCTATACATCGATGCCCTCCCATTTTTATTGCAAATATATCCGTTAATCAATCAAAAAACGGCAAATATACGATAGAATTATGGTTTTTCACGACCTGTCATATGCAAAACAATAACAGGCAGCGGGAAGACCGGGCGTGGCAGAGGTAGCGCCAATGTTTCACGACTCACCGCTCTATACAAAACTTACACGCGCTTCCGATGCAAAAGCAAAATTCGTATCACCCCCCCTGGTGCCACTGCACTCGAGAGTCTTCGTTTTACCGCTCAGCATCATCGTTTTGCCAGATTACAAGGCGCTTGTAGAAGGTTTATAAAACACTTTCGAATTCATTTTCAGGGGACGTTAGAAATTTCACCAGTAACAGGGAGGTTGGAACCAACGTATCCAAGATGGAGGAGAAACGTGTTTCGATACTTAGTGAGCGTCCCGATCATCGCCATTTGCTTATTTTTCGTATTCATCGTCATGATCCTGAGCTTTCAAATTCAGGTACAAATTTTGAAGAATATAAAATCCATTAGGAATAGTACAAGATAATCCATACACTAGTATACACTGAGAGAAATGCTTGGCCAGATCCACTTAATTTTAACTAAACAATAAGTTGATATCTGTGCCAACAATTTGATTTAGTGAGAATGACTATCCAGTTTGGTAATGGTACTAACTACCAGTTCAGTCAGATTGACTGAATTTTTGGTTGAGATTAACTCATTTAGTAACTCTATGTACTATTTTTCTTAAAAGAATCGACTCAGCGTTCTGTGAAATATATTGAATTTCTAGTTGCATGCAATCTTGACTTCCACGAAAAGTGTATTCAACCACGCAAATTCTCTCGGTGTAGAAATAACAGAAGATTAGAAGAGTGTTATAGCATTTCGAAAGATTCCAAGTTGATAGCTTCAGACTGATATGGATTTCAAAAGCTTTGAAATGTTTCGGGGTATTTTAGAACATTCAAAGAATCTTTCTATTTAATTCAAATCATGCAACAAACAACTTTTTCATAACTTTTTCAGGACTGGTGGGATGCGCGCTTGGAAGCTGCAGGATATGGATTTTGGCTGAGTTATGTTCCGAAAGTTTTGCTCGCAGTAGTAATCGCTCTCATGGACGAGGCATACTTTAAAGTCGCTGTTTGGCTAAACGATTTGGGTACGTTTTTCTTTGAAAATTTGATTTTCTTCCACAGAATGAAGATCAAATACTCATGAACATAACATAAATATTTTCAGCCATGGATCTTTGTTAAAAAGTCAATTATTCTTTGATAAGCTACTTTCCTTGCTTAGTACTTTTAATTTAATTATATTTTGCACTGTAGTTATTGATACTGACGTTATATTTTAATCTCAGTGAGTAACACTGATTTATCATGGTTCCTACAGGAGCCAATGGAAATTGAAGAATTTCTTCTACTTCCATACACTGCCTACTCATCAATTCATTCCATCATCTGTTTATAAAGTTCAGTTTTAACTAAAGAATTTGGTCGAAACGAAAATGTATTGATTGAAGAAAGCACGTTTAGAATATACAGAGTATATACTTGAACAAATTCTATAGGACTTCCGTTTATTGTTTAGTTTTCTTATCTATTCTAGAAAACAGGAATTAACTGTGAAATTTTGATGCCCTTAGGCATATGTTGATAGATTTTTTTTTCTAATATCACTTTCTGATAAAGAATAGGTTATGAACCCGTCCTGCACATTTTCTGCTTGATTTTGATTTCAATTTTCTTTCAAAATATTTTTACTCCTTCGCTCTATTAGTTTTTAAAATCCCGAAGTCTTGTCAGTTTCAATTATTGTACATACTGATTTATATGAGTTCAAAGATAGTTTTTATTTTCTTGACAGATAATTATTATTACCCCCCTCCCCCTCTCTCTTTTGTGGTAGAAAGAGAACTCTTGCATGAGAAACCCATTTGGGTGTTGGGTATTGCCGGCTCCCTACCGGCTGAACTTGCCCCCCTTCTCTGCTTACCTGTGAAACCTCTTATCGCAATACTTCAGAGCCCTAGGCTCGTCAGCTTTCGACTTTTTGGAGCGTAGCACGCCTGCACAGACAAGCTCATGGTGCTTTTCACCAAGTTCTCTGCATCAAATCCGTCTACGTCAGAGGTGCCCAACGCGTGAGAAATGGTGTAAATAACTGTCACTCTTCAATCCCCTCTCTTACCGCCTTGGATGCGTTCATGCGGTGATCGCGATGTGGAGAGGGGTCCTCGGCGGGCGGGACGTGTGAACAGTGTGCGCAAGTAGGCGTGGTCAGGCGTAGTCGGACGAAGCCCGTGGTGGAACTTGGAGAGAATTCTCGATGAAGCGCTCGGAGAAGGGGAAGGAAGGAGAAGCGCGCCAGCCTTGCTTTGGACACCCTAAAAAAGACTACTAGTCCCTCATTTGGCGAAATATAACAGCTGATGATGGTCTCTGTACCGCTTAAGACTCAGAAGAGTCCATCGCCTCTTCATGTTTATGTACGGAGAATTTCGAGTGGTTAATAACCCATGTTGCCATAGTGTTTCTTATGTCCGAGAACCAGTTTGTTACTTTCCTGTTTTCAAACTGCTCGCTGACGACATTAATGTCCGCTTCTTTTTCAGTTGCTAGCTGAAACATTAAACTCTGAGCTAGCTCACAGCAGTTGATGTTAACCTGAAGAACCACCGCCATGCTCTAGCTTGGTTACATTCACGGTCTGCCTCACTAAAACTGTCTAAAACCCGCACGCCTGGAACACCCAAGTATGTGTTCGACTGAGTATCCTTCTCCTTTGTCTGCGCAAAGAGAGCACTTGGCGTCATCTGTGAGGTGGCTGTTCTGTGGCTTTCCGTCCCGCGTTTCCAGCACAGCCGACTTCTTCAGACTCCTTCGAAGTTGTCCGCAATATGGCCATAAGTGGATCAGCGGTAGCAGTGCTAAGCCCTAACCCTGAGCCCTTGCAGCTGAACAATCCAATCTCGATGTGGCCCTTTCGAGCCACTCTAACAGCATCTGACTTTCTCATTCCCGCGGAGGCCATAAGGCTTCTTCGGAAGTCCGTTTTCGTTATATTTATGGTTGCAACTACCGCTTACTTATCGCCAAGTACACATTGCAGTGTCAACTTGACTTCGTCCACCTAGTTACCACATTCAAATCTCAAGTCTGGATTTGCGGACGTGGCTCCAGTTGCCGCACCTTTCCGGTTTCTTTAATAGAATTCTGTAATGCCACCCCAAGTTGAGCTTCGTCTTCGTTTGACGCACCAAGTTCGAGAAGGACATCTCCTTGCCGTGTCTTCTTGATGACATTGATCTCAACCTTTATCTCTTGCGGTTCTACTGAGGCCAATTTGTCTTTTTCAATATCAGCGAAGCTGCGTCCTGTAGCAGATCTAATTAGGAATGTTTCTGTTTGATGTGTGCTCTACGCCAGTTCTCTCAAAAGAACTTAAAGATTCTCCTTAGCGTAGGCTACGCTCGCTGGACGTAAGACTAGCAGTACCATAGTAGAAATTTACGTCGTATCAACTTTGTTCTTCCACAGGAATTGAGGGCTCAATTAGGGCTCTTGCATAGCCCGAAAACCAATTTTCCAAAATCAACCCTTAACACAAAAAAACTCACGCATAGAACGCAGACAACGCTAAGTCATTCGTTAGAGAACTACTCAAGATCAGAATTTAATGTGGATCGATCTACAAGTCGTCGATCATGGGACAAGAAGATAACTTTACCATCTTCGTTATGAACTCTCCTACGCATGTAGTCTGTCCATGTCGGAATAACGAAGATACACTTCACCGACCCGGCGAAGTACCCAAACCGTGGTGTGGACTGTAAGGTGTTGCTTGTAGAAGTGAGTCTCGAAGACAATGTCAAGCGAAATCTCAACGCGCGCATCTCCCTCTACTGGGTTCTGACGCCGCACTAGTTTTCCGTGATTCACGAGTGCCTAAAACGCGAGATTTGGCTACGACTGCTCAGTCCACTTCATGCGAGGCTTCTATGCTGTAGTTAATAAACCCTTACTTCTTAAACCTAGTTAGTCGCCTTCCTTATTTTCTTCTTGAATTTTTTCCCTCCATCAGACAGCGGGAATAAGTGCTGTTGCGACGAGGCATGAGCTATCACAGCGCCACCTTATTCTGCTTTATTTGCTCATAACCGATAGTAGGCATACCTGCTATCAACAGAATATGTCCTCTTCTTTTCCCGTTGAACAAAGGGCATACCCGATGCTGTGATAATACCTCGGCCAACTTATCGCTAAATTTTTACGCTTTCCTCGCCAGAAAATCGATAGTCCTAATACCTGCTATGAAAACAGTTTTCACCCTCCTCCCTCCGTTCAACAGTGGGCATACAAGTGCCGCGATAATCGCCGGGCTATCACAGCGCTACTTACTCCTGCTTTCTCCATCCAAGAATCAATAGCGGGCACCAGGGGGTTCCAACTCCCTTAAGGCTTCGTGTAACACTAAATTTTAGTGGCGCCCTCCCGATGAACTAGCTATTTCTCCTTACTACACCGTCCCACCACTGCCCAACTCCGTACTACACCGCCCCACCACTGTACTCTACTTCCGCGTACATCCCCGTAAACCCGAGTGGTGGGAGCAGAATACCAAAAGGAAAAAGTTGGAAAGAGAGCGCGTACACGCCGAGCCGGATCGCTGTACGTAGAGCAAGATGGAGTATATTGGAGCAAGCGAAAGTGTTGTACGCTTAGCGGAAACATATACCTCGCTGGCGGCCCCTACTTGCCCCCACTTTCTCGCGCCGGAGAGGAGAAACTTGGAGCAATACGGACTACCTGTGAGCATCTGTGAGGCGAGCGGTAGAGGTAGAGAAAAGAGGGGAGAAAAAACTCTAGCATAATTTCGCCGGACTTGGAACCCCCTGGCGGGCACACCTGATCTCAATACAATTCGCACCCAACCACCTCCCCATCTTCCGGTGAACAGAGTGCATACCTGCTGTTGCGACAATACATGGACTATTCCAGCGCTACCATCTTACGATTTCCTCGCCCAAAAATCGATAGCAGGCATACCTGCTATCCACACACTGAGACAAATTTAGGGTCGTTGTTGTACCGAGCAGAAGTCAGCAGCAGCGCTTCGATTCGAGATTGCTGCTGCGCGAGTTCGGCACAGCAGTGCTATCAAATATTGGGATGTCAATGGTATCGTACTGCTGTATAGCCTATAGCGGTCGCCACGATCGCGTCGTTCTGCGATTCCTTTGCTTGCGGACTGCAGCCTTCTACATTTGGCACCGGAGGGCTCTCAAAACCGTGCACGATATACGCTTCGCGTTATGTATTGCAGCCGTACATACGGGTACGGTTACTGCACCAACCATCTCCCAGTGCACAATATGAACCTTCCTTCCTCCATCACACGGAGAAAAAAGTCCAGCCGCTGTGGCTGGAAAGTCCTGCCATTATAGCATGATTTGCCTAGTCGGCACATAACCGCGACTACAGCATGTAGAACACTGCTGTTTTAGCATGGCCGTAAAATGTAGTATTAGAGATACCCGGACACCGTCAAATGTTCTGAAATGTCAGGGAGTATTTGTCATGCTGAAACTGCAGTGTTCCAGAGCCGTTTTCGCTTTTAAAAAAACACGTCGAATTCGCATTGCTTAGCAACGCTAATCCAGCGTTCTTTTTTTCTCCGTGCAGGCAGCGGGCGTCCCTGCTATCACGAGAATATCTGGCCTATCCCAGCGCCACTTTGTCATGCTTTCCTCCCAAAGGAACTAACAGTGGGCCAAACCTGCTATGAACATAATTTGTACCCCTTCTCCTCCATCAGACACCGAGCATACTGGCCGTCGTGACAAGGCCAGGACTTTCTGAGTGCCACTATCTCCCACTTTCCTCTCCAAAAAGCCGATAGCGGGCATTCATGCTTTCTTACCCACCCCTACTCATTATTTTCCAACCTATCGCTACCTTCCTCTCTCCCTTTCAGAGATCATCGCCTCCTTGATTGAAGGGCAAACGACTTATCGACGCATCCCGAATCACACACTATTTCATCAGTCTCTCTATCGCTAACTTTCCTAGACGCTCTGTCTTCCCGCGAGGATCCCCTTTTCCTACCAGAACCCCTCTCTTACTCTTTTGTCCACGCATACCCCCAGCTACGCTCTTACTCCCTAAAATACTTTCCTCAGATAGTAAGGACCGGATCATAGTTTTCGAAACAATTTATTGTATAAAGAAAAATTTGACAATGACTGGCACTTACAATGGTCAAGTTTAGTCAATTACGCATACCTATTATTCAAAATAATGTTCAGATAGGTATTTCTAATGATATTCCTTTTAAACGTTTTCCAGACTCTATCTGCATAGTTTGCTTTATTCATTTTCCCGGGAAGTTAACAATCGAAAAAATATATGATTCATAATATACTTCTGTAGATATCTGTAGTGCCGCATAGAAGCTAGAAAATGTTGTTAGAATAGAGTTATTTGCGTTTCTCAAGTAGATATAGCCTATAATTTTTTTGTGTTGGACGCAGAAAACTATCGTCTTGACACCGAGTACGAGAATCATCTGATCTACAAGGTCGCATTGGTAATGAGAATAAATTTTCACCTTCAATTGTTTAAACGAGCATTAGTTGCAGCTGTGGTGCCACAGTTACCTTATCCTTCTCTAAAAATTTGAAAACGGGAAAAATTGATCAAAACCATTCACCATCATACATCTGATTTGAATTCATTTATTTCTTCCTCATTTTAATGAAGTTGCTCTAACCCTACGAGATTAGCTTTTTCTGACAATCTCTTTATTCGACTTCCGATTACCTTCTTTCTACCTAATGAAAACGAATTGCCCACAATCATTGCAAGGAGTTCACAGTTTTCCAAGCTTTACGTCGATATTAAAAATTGTATCAACATAAATTTTTAACCTAACGGTCATAATCATTTTCATAAGCGAAATAATAAATAATGATGATAAGATTGTATTTGTACAATAGAGTTACATGGGATCAAACGATTAAGTGAATATTTCTACATCTGTCTCTAATTCATATCAATACTGCGAAATAATAAAAGAGAATTAGGAGGATTGAGGTGCCTCAATAGAGAGATGCTTTCATAGGCTTCAACTTATGTAGGATGAAATGCTCATGTCCGTTTGTAAGATTTAGAATTAGATGCATTTATTATACACTGAGTGTCTATATTGCTGCATGAATCGTTCAGCTTATACTGTTTTTTGTCCATCGTTAATGTGCTTGAAGAAAAGAACGGACGGATTTATTCAAACAACTACTTGAAACATAATAAAAAGTATTGAGGTGTCTTCGGGACACCCGGTTCGAACGAAAATCATCTACTCATGAATATAATAAATATAACAAAGACAATATTGTTTACTTGATATTTTTTAGTATGTGGGTTATGTCGTTGAAAGTGTCAAAGAAGATCCGAGCTCCTAGACTATATTCGTCACATAAAAACGTACCCAGTCAATCGAACCGACCCAAGTATATCTATCTGAGCTCCTAGACTCTATTCGTAGCATGACTACAAATCCAGTCTATTGAACCAATCAACATTTTTCTTTCGACAAAACTTATAAGGAGGATCTCAGATAGATATACATGAAACTCCTGCGGCGTAAACCGTTTCATAGCAACTTGTTGCGTGTATATCTTTTTCAGTTTCATGGATAATATGAAAATGATCAGTTCATATTAATTAACAACCATCAAGCCTGTTAATGTAATATAGATTGATAATATTGTATACCCAACGCTTCGTGATTTTTGTGCTATGTCGCTAAAAATGCTGAATAATATATGTATACTGATTATTTTTTTGTTGTTCATAATATTTAGAAAATAGATATATAAGTAGCAAGTGGCTGTGCTGAATATCTCATACATATCTATCTGAGCTCCAAGATATTCAAGATTTGAAGTTTAATACAAATATCAATTTTTGTAGTGTAACATTGTTACTTGCCCGATTTTGTCAGTACTCTCTTCAACTTCTCCTGAATCACTTTCACAGTTCATGTTCATTTACAACAAAAAATTGACCTGTTTTTGCAAAGAGAATTATACAGAGGTTGATGAAGACGCGCACCAATTTGAAACAAAAAAACGTATTCAAATAAATAATGATTTTAGGCTTGAAAAGCAGCTGACGCGCATGGTTGTAACGTACTATAGCAAAAGTGTCGCGGTTTGATCTCTTAAACTTTTTTCCTCCTAGCCCCAATCTGCCGAGTGCATGTAATGTAATGCGCCATATGAAACTTCGTTCCAAAATTTATAATTAATGAAGTACATAAAAACAAATTGTCAGTTTCTCTGAGATGGGAAATTCATGAATCTACAATCACGAAGGGATTCGTTACTGTTGAAATCTGGTGTACTTTTTCTCTGAAATTTTGTGCGATTCCATGCACTTCATTGAAATCTCATGCATTCTTACAAAATCCTTTGGAATCCACCCTCTTCCCCTCCCTGCTTCTGCCATTTACGACAATATAATATAGTAAATTTAGTATGAGTCTTTTCAAATTTTTCTATGGTAAATATCTCATAATTATGTTGCAATTCGAGGAAAATATTTATACAAAATCATTACAAGAAAATCAGTATTAAGATAAATAACAAATATTGAAGACTTGGTGAAAAAAATAGAAAAACTAATACAAACGGATGATTTATTTACCTAACGGTGATTCAAAATAACTTCAATGGATTTTCCAGGATTCCACAGATTTTGAGGAGTTTGAAGAATTTCAAGATAGTGTACAGATTTCTAATTCATTAAGGAATTTAGAGAAATTATAGAGAATTTCCAAAGAATTTCAGCGATTTTAGGCGATTTCAGTAGCTTTGAGGGATTTCATAGGACCGCACAGTGGTTCAAAATCCCAAAAAGCTGGCCAAAAATCAGAATCTTGATATTTCATTTCGTTTGAGTACCCATAGAAGGTTTTTGGGGTCGCTGATTTCGATAATGGAGTAAAAAATGCCAAATTCGAAATGGCGAGCACAAAATGGCAGACATGTTCCTAAAATTTTCCATGCATTTACTTGAAAATGAGTATTAAGGGGTTCCTGGGGTCGCTGATTTCGAAAATGAAGTCAAAAACCAAAATTGATAATGGTGGACATTTTGGCAAACTTTTCAGGATTTTTTACCACTGTGGACCGCTACAAGTATTTCCAATCTTTTTAGAGGATTTTGCAGTTTTTAATGAATCGCGAAAAAACTTAGGAAAACAAATTTATCTCATTTTAATCCCAAAGGATATAGAATGGTTTCTACATATTTCTTACTATCTCAAGGATTTCTAAGGTTTTTTTTTTGTATTTTTATTGCAATGCTAATTACAATATGATAGTTTCCTATATGATGATTTCCGTTTGAGAATTCTTCATAATCCGTAGAATCTTTTGCAATCTCATACAATCTTGCAATATCAAAATTTAGTGTACACGAAAAATCTGAGTAATGAACACCTCGATATTCACGAAATCATCAAACTTAATTGATTATGTTTACGTTAAATCCGTCCATTCTTGAAATCTTCACACGTTGCTAACTGTTACATGTATTTGATCATTGTATCTAGTAATCGAATCTTATATACTTTTACTATCTCAAACTCTGTATTTCAGTTCCAGTTCGTCAACTCTTTTCTCTCCCTCTTCTACATCGCATTTTATCTACAAGATCAGGAAAGACTCAAAGAGGTAATTATATTAACAAATCTGTGGGGAAAAAATTATAATATAGTAGTTGTTGGAGTGTTCCCGGCTGTAACGTCTCAAAAAATGATTTAAGACGTTACAGCCGTTACGTTATTATTCATTTCAATAATTATCTATTATTATTTATTTCATTATTATTTTTATTATTATTATTTTATCCATTACAATAACTATTTTTTATCATTTTAGCATTATTTTTTCTTTTTATCATTATTTACAATAATTATTATTTATCCCCTAATTATAATTAGGGGATGAGTAGGAAGATTCAAAATTTTGAATTCCTACACATCCTGACCATTCGACAGCTGTAGTGGTTCACGTACACGCTAAGTTTCGAGAAGTTTTTACATGATTAGCAACATGTCTAGACACGTCTGGGACATAAAGTTTTGACACTTCAATATTCACAGTATTATTGAGATATGTAATATATAACCTGAAATTTTTTCAAAGAAAATTCTTTTTTTTTTTAAAGTATGTAATATAATTTGACAACGTCATTAAGAACATTCTAGAAACTTAGCACGGGCACGAACCAGTACAGATGAAACGGACTCGATGTCGCTAGAATGGGAATCAAGACATTTTTATTTATGACAATATTACCATATTTAATATTACCAAGTTTTATATCTACCCTCAAATATCTGGAAGTTTCATTTTATTCATCTGTTTTCAGCAATTGGCTGCTCTCTTGATTGCGCGACAAGTTATAGGAAATTTGAAAGAGTCTGCTGTGCCCTATTTTATTGAACAATTGCGTCTCGCTCGATTGAGCTTCGAACTTTTCGGGGCCCTAAGTCCCAGTGAAGCTAGGAGACCACCTGGAGAACCCGACATGGGGAAAAAAAAGGAACTACCGGAAAAAAGAAGCGAGGACGAGAAAACTGAAAAGGAAGAAAAAACTGAGGCTGGGAAAGGAAAATCGAGGAATGTTAGCCAAGCTGAACTAGAGAGTTCTCTCTACAGAGTAGGACACCCCACTAATTCTCTTCTTAGTGACATTGCTTTCAAGGTTTGGTCTAGACTTAGCTGATTCTTTTCCATTTTTTTCGTTTTCAAATTCTTGAAACGCTCGTCTCATTCAGGAATTCGATGGTGATAAAATAGAAAGATTTAATTCTTAATAATCACTCTGGTAGAGTTCGAAGCTTCTAAACACGAACAGTAAACCCAGAAATATGAAACGGTTCTATATCATCCTGAATTCTAATTATCATGTCCAGATCAAAATGATTACTTTTGTGTATTCGAAGATAATTTACATACAGCTTCATGCATATCTATCGAGTGAAAGTTGTAATTATTGTTATTGAAAGATGTAGGCTAGGCATGACTGCCCTAATATTAATGAAACCAAAGCAGGGTCATCATCACAAAATCATTTGTGAAGAGAAATTTTTATATCGGCATTTGGGTCTATACTTTTTATTTTTCATAAATATATTCTCAATAGCATTATTATTAAAAAATATCATTATACATCTATAATAAATAATTGATATCAAAACGTTTCGTCCTGGACTGATTCATTGGACTCATCAGTAAAGCAAAATAAACCAACCCTGCCTTTATTATTATTATTATTATTATTATTATTTATCAGCATTTGGAACTCGAAAGATTGCCTCATCTACCCGAGACCTCCACGCGTCTCTATCCTGTGCATCATCCATCCACTCATTATAATCATATCCTAGTGCTACCAAATCTTTTTTTAAATTATCCCTCCACCTGATTCTCGGCCTTCCCAGTGGTCTCTTACTATTCGGTTTCCCT
>WSXT02189352.1:0-20036 GCA_011762715.2 Neuroterus valhalla
AAAAATCTAAAAGGAGAAGAAGAACTGCAATCAAAGATTTGGATGAGGATATGTTGGTGCAGATTCAGAATACAATAAACTCAAACCAAATTGGAGACACCGAGTATCTCCTAGAGAAAGAGCAGAATTTGGTAGCAATTGAGGATGAGATGTTTCAGCAGAGGAGAGATAATTCAAGGATCATAGAAAATCTTACATCTTACGAAGGAGAAACCGGAAGTGAAGGATCATTCGATCTACCAAATACGCAACAAATCAATTTTGATGTTGATGCAGATGAAAGCGATCATGTTTGAATTTTTGTTATTCCGTGATCGTTCTCTTTATTTCCATTCATAAACCAACGGAAAATGTTTCTTCAGTTTCTGAAAGTTTCTCTATATGAGTCAAAACTTTCATTTCGAATCTCAATATAGTCATAGTGAACCAATTGATGAAATGGTTCAGGCATGAATGTTCGCTAAATTGTTCCTGTTGCCTCAATTCATGAGCTATTTCATATTGATGAATTTAACTAGTAAAAACCTATAGTTTATGTATCTTTTCTGAAGACTTATTCCTCGTTAAATAATGTTCGTGCTTTTTGTAGGGCTAGAAAAGATCAATGCTCTTCCTTCTAATCTTCGGGCGTTTCTCTATGTCAGTATAAACTTTTTCTCCAAACCAGAGTTGGTCACAATAAACTAATTAATGGAAAGATACTAAGGCCAAAATTGTCTAGTCGTAAATTAATTTATAAATACATCCAATTTTGAGAAAATTCTCGTTCCAATTTTTAAAATCATGTGAATAATTCCACTAAGAATCATTGAGATTAAGATGTAACTTGATTTTATTCAACAATCATCCGTGACCACCATCAGCACTTTAATCACTATGATTATCACGACCATCATCCGTGATCAATTCGAAATCTACCCCTACAGCACTTTCGAATTTGAAGACAAAAAATATTTTGAATGAAAAAACTACTGCTTTCTGACGACCCTAAAACAACCTCCAAGGTTGCGATCAATTACAGCTATTGATCGTTTTGTTCTTATTCGAGTAGGACCGTAAAGAAGCAAGTTTAGACACGTTATAATGCATTGAGGCCCTACCTGCTGGAAAGCTCCTAGAATCAAAAAGATTTTCGAAAAAATTTAGTATTCTTGACAAGAAAACGTTTTCTACCAGGGCCCTCAAGACCATCGTAACGTCCCTGGATTTGAGTATGTGATGAAAATAATCGAACTACCAAATGAGGACTGATTATTTCCATCATTTATTTGAAATTCAACCAAACTAGTAGACAAATACAAAATGTGATTATAGGAACAAATAGAACAGAAAGAAGTTTTTCGAATTATTGATATTTAAACTTATTATTCATTACATGTCCTTCATATTATGTTCTTACACGTTGACAATAAACGTAAATATTCTCACTGAACTTGTTTTTCGTAAACTTTTTTCTACATTCATGCTTTTGAACAAAAATCAAAATTGACGTTTGCGAAACAGTTTTGACAATTTTTCAAATAGCTCTGGAAAATAACCTATTCTTTTTCGTGGAAATGAAAATTACAATTCGTAATATTGATAACAGATTGTTTTTTAAGAGTAATTTCCAGTAGACCTTCCCATTCTTATGGCTCGATCAGAGACTCGGAATTCCCTGCAGAAGCGTCAACTTCTTCTGTTCGAGCTTTTTTTGCGGGATGAATCATTGAATCCGAAAAAGGTGCCGTCTGTGGGATCATTGCCCAAATCGGTGCCTTTGAGATCGTTGCACTTGGTCCATTGGTCATTGATGCACTTGGGAGATTGATCATGTTGGAAATCAAAGAGCCAGTTTTTTTTTGTTTTAGGAATACGTAATTTTAATTGATGGTTTTTGTGATTTGTTGTTTAAAAAAAAATGAATGTCTATCTTAAAAGAAAATATCAGATTCGTGAGATGAGTTTTACCTCCTGCTACTGTCGATGATTTCCATGTTCCATTGCGTTTCAAGGTTATAATGTCTGCGCCAGCGTCGATGAGTAACGTCACTGAAGTGCGGCGAAAACTGTGACCCGTGTATTTTTCGCTTTCTTCCAGATCCAAAAATTGGGCTGTTTCTTTTGGTATCTTTTCGAACTTGTGTTGGCCAATGAATTGCGTCGACCATTTCCCATCGCGGTAATGCACGAAAAATCGGCCTTTCGCTGATTCTGGTCGGAGTTGAATATACTTTTTCACCACTTCTCTCATTTCCTCTTCGATTATAAATGAACGTGGTACGCCTGTTTTGGTAGTCAGGATACGAACAATGATAACGTCGTCATGGAATGTGACGTCTTCTGTTTCGATCTTTGAAAATTCAACTCTGCGGCAAGCACCAGCGACTCCAAAAATAGTGACAACCTGAAAAAATGACGATTTGTACATAGTTTGTGTACGTAATTTTCTATACATAACGCTTTCAATATTTACCTTCATTGCAAGGTATTTTATGTGAGGATGTTCAGCACACACGAAAAAATGTCGTGCCTGATCTAAGTTCAAGGTTCTAATTTTCCTTCAATGAAGGAACACAAAATGCACTTAACATTATTCATTGAGAAAAACATCTATGATGTGTAAATCAAATCCAAATCGCGCTAAGTCTGAGGTAGAAGAGAAAATCGTAATATTAAAATTTCATAGTTCTGTACTGGTTCGCGTCTTAGACTGCACTGGCCCCGGATTCCGAAGGTGTTGGAGTTCAGCCGTGCGTTGTGGGCCTTTTGCGACGTTGCCAAGACGAAGATTCGTTGGAAAATTGGATAAAAATTCTGGTAACGTCGCCCTTTGGCTAGGCGCGTCTGTTCAGCCGATGGCGATGTCCCGTTAGGCACGGACTTGGGCTGAGCACTAACCGATACTAAAGTTTATGAGGGCCAATTTTCCCCTTTGAAGGGAAACGTGCCTTGGTTTCTGAAGCCCTACTTAAGGGAACAGCGTCATGCTTTTTCCCGTAAATTCCAGAGACTTCGGCGTGGAAATTACAAATTCGAAATATCGAAGGCCAGTCCCCAAAATCCGAACATGCCGCCCACCTTCAAAGAATACTTTTCAACAAGGAAGGATAACAATCATGAAGTTTCAGTATAGAATACAAAAGTAAAAATGTGTTTACAGATGAAGGATTTTCATATATAAATTGACGAATGTTGAAGCAGAGAACATTTGATGAGAGCGATGCTCTGAAATATATACAATAATACAAACACAAGATACAATGGTAAAAAAGTACGGAAAGTTAAGTCGCAAATAAAATGACATACATTTCTAATAGATATGACAATATGGTTGATTGTGAAGAAATTGAAAGCATGATGAAATGGTCAAAGTATAGCATGAAAAGAATTCAAATTATCACTTATATAATAAATTGATAAGATGTCCAGAGTATGAAAGCCTCAAATTAGTAGTCATTCATTCATCGATATGTGAAATACATATTTTTGACACAGGTCGTTTGAGGACAGATTTGCCCATTCAAATGGATACTACTCGTATGATACCGTCCTATCCAGGATGGCAGTCTGTGATTCTCCGAAGTTGCCACATTAGTGGTGGTAAATCATCATCTCGTACTACTACCATGGTTCCTGGTAGGATGCGATTATCCACCGGCTGAGCCCTTTTGCGCCGTTCCTGTAGCTGGCTTATGTATTCCTTCTGCCAGCGCTGCCAAAAATGTTGCAAAATTTGTTGAAGGTGATTTGTTGATATCTGCTCAACCGATTTCGTTGAATGTCACGAAGATCTGGTTGCGGTAAGGCAGCAAGTGAGTGCTCAGTTGAAAATGACCAGGAGTAAAGGTCTGAGATCATTGGGATCTTCATAGTGGGTTCAAAGGACGTGAATTCAGACATGATTCAACTTGAGTGAGTACCATATAGAGTTCCTCATAAGTGAGACGCATCTCTCCTACAACGGGATACATGTGTTTCTTTGCTTACTAAACCGCGCTTTCCCACAGACCTCCAAAATGAGGCGCATTTGGAGGTATCATATGCCTGAATATTTTTTGATTGATGAGAAAGTCATGCACATCTCGTTGAAACTCGTTATTCATTAACAATGCGTACAGTTTTTGCAGCTCATTTCGCGCGCCCACAAAGTTTTTCCCGTTATCCGAATAAATCGCTCTACATAACCCTCGACAAAAAATAAATCTTTGTAAGCAATGCAAGAATGCATCGGTCGAAATGTCGCGTGACACTTCCAGGTGCACTACTTTCTCTGTAAAGCATACAAAAACGCAAAGATAGGCTTTGATCGTTGTGCGACTTCGCAATTTTTCTATGATATAAAATGGTCCGGCGTAATCAACTCCTGTCGTATCGAACGCCCTTCTCGGAGTAACCCTCGAGGATGGTGAATTCGCCATAAGATACTCTGTTCCGATCGGTTTCGCCCTCAAACATTTAATGCATTTTCGCAAAACTTTCTTAACAGTATTTTTGCCCGACAATGGCCAATACTCAGTTCTCACAGCTGATAGAGTGGTTCGACAGCCAGCATGGAACAATCTTAAATGTTCGTGGTTAATTATGAGGAACGTTAATTGATTATTCGGTAATAAGATAATTGGATGTTTTTGATTGAAGGGCGAGGGGCGTCTTCGAGGCGCCCGCCCACCCTCAGCAGACCCTGCGCATCAAGAAATGGATTTAACAGTAACAATCTACTTTTCCTTGAAATTGGCTTAGTCCTTCTAAGTTCATCGGTCTCCTGTGCAAAACCCTCAGACTGAGCCAATTTTAACAATTACATGCGCGCGAGAGACATTTCATCTATATCGAGGTGGTCCAGTTTTCGAAGATCTTTTGCCTTTTTTAAATTTCGAACAAAACGCAGACAGTAGTCTGTGACTCTAACGGTACGATTAAGTGACGAGAAACGCTCGAGTAGAAAAAAATTCAGTTCAGTCGAAACAAGAAGTGTACGCTCGCATTTACGTTCTTCTGGAATGTCCACTGCTTTTAGAATTGGTGGAACTGGCCACACGTTTATTTCTCGCGGAAACCACGCACGTCCCTTCTAACAAAGTTCACAGTGAGATAGATCCTCCGAATTTACTCCTCTAAATATGACGTGAGCTGGATTGTCCTGTGATTGCACGTGCTACCAATTCTCATTCGTTAGATTCTGAATTTCGCTGACACGGTTTGCGATGTACGTTCTCCAACGACTAGACGAAGATAGAATTCAATGCAGAGTTATTGTAGAATCGGAACAAAAATATTTTTCGTCGATTCTCAGTGTAATACTTGAATTGACCGAGTCAGCTAGTTGCGTGAGAAGTGAAGCGGCTTGCAATTCAAGTCGTGGTAGCGACAGATTCTGCAATGTTGCTACACGAGTTTTGCACAGAGTAACCGCACCGTATGATTGCCCAATTTATCTGACGAGCTCAGATAGATGCATGCACCGTACGCACGTTCCAAAGCGTCGCTGAAACCATGAAGTTGCACGTTGACTGGTTCCTTATTGATAACCCGTCGATCAACGGAGATCTCGTTTAGTTCCGTCAGGCGAGTGCTAAAATATATCCATTCGGAGTATAGGTCCTGTGGCAGAAATTCGTCCCAGTCAATTTGTAGCTGCAACAATCTTTGAAGTAGGATTTCCGCCTTGATCGCAGTTGGCCCAACTAGTCCTGGTGGATCGAAAATTTGAGCAATTTTCAAAAGGATTGTTCGTTTCGTTATCCTTTCATAAGAGACTGTCTTGATCGAGTAATTCAATGTGTCTGGAGAAGGATCCCATAAATGTCCCAGAGTTACAGGATCCTTTTCGGTTTGTATCATCCTTTCCGAATCCGGATGCATTGATTCATTGAGTATGCATGAATTATTCGAAGCCCATTTCCTCAAATCCATTCCTGAAGCTGCAAGAAAATGAGTAAGCTCCGTTTTGATTTTCCTGGCTTCCTCCACACTGTTTGCCCCAGTGAGTAGATCATCTACGTAGAAACCGCGAATGGTGACCTGACTGATAGTTGGATAATTTTCTCTATTTTCTTCACCAATTCGCCGCAGAGCCCGTGTAGCTAGAAAAGGGGCTGAAGAAGTACCACGGGTAACTGTAGTGAGTCGGAAGTGTTGAACCGGTTGTTTTGAGTCTATTCTTCACAATATTCTCTGCAAGTCCTGCTGATCATTAGTAATCCTAATCTGCCGATACATTTGAGCGATATTGGCAGATAGAATGATAGAGTGCTGACTAAATCGCAGCAAGATTGACAAGAGATCGTTCTGCACTAAAGGACCGACTTGCTGTACGTCGTTAAATGAGAGACCGGATGACGTTTTCACAGAGCCATCGAATACAACCCCTAATTTCGTTGTGGTGTTTTCTTCCTCAAATACTGCATGGTGCAGAATTCGTCCTCAGGAATTCGTATCACGTGCAGTTTTTCCTCATAATCCTTCATGAACTCGATCTATTTTTTATTCATTCCAGGAAATTTCTCCCTCTTACGCTCTATCGTAAATAGACGTTTCTCAGCCATTCTGAACGATTTTCCAAGTTCAGTGACGTTATCCATAAGAGGGAAAGAGACGACGAATCTTCCTTCTGTGTCACGCTCTCTTGTTGCTATAAATTGTCGTTCACAGACGTCACGTGGGTCTAGTTCTGGATATGGAAGTTTCGACGTGAGGTGTTCAATTTCCCAAAACCTTGCTACCTGATCGTGCAGTTGTTGATTAGTGATGAGGTCGCACGTCAATCTTGGCCTAAATTTTGTGGGTGAAAGTTCCAGTGGCCCAGCGATAATCCAACCTAACATGGTTTTCTGACTGATCGGTTGACCGTCACGCAGCTGAATTTGAGGTCGACGAGTCGAGTTTCTGCAAAATTCGGATCAGCTAGCGTATTTCCTTCGGGGATGGCAATGTCCTGCTGGCTTAGCGGTACTTCGGCATGTCGTCTGTGATCTCAGGATTGACCAGACACGTAATACTTGCTGAAAGGGCCGAGCATTTGGATTTGAAATTAATCGCGATGCAATATTAAGGTTCATGAGTTGTCTTGCCAACACCCGAAATCAAAGTATCAGAATCTGAGAGTGGCAGTTCGAGCCGTTGACAGAATCCGCGTGTCATGAGATTTACTTGCGAGCACGAGTCCAGCAGCGCTCGACATTTATGAGACCTTCCCTGCCTGTCCTTTACTAACACGATTGCAGTCTCAAAAAGTACATGTCCATTTCCCTTACAATGAGTAACGAGGGTCGATTTGATGATTTTAGATGATGATTCAGCTTCTTGCATGTTGATGGATACCGTAGTACTGTCTTGACTGCCTGTCTCATTGTGAAGCAAGGTATTATGTTTTCTCGTACATTTTTTGCAGGTACCGAAATTGCACTATTTATTCCGATGTTCCGGTAAAAGGCAATTAAAACAAACGGCGGAGCCGTGACGCTCCGTCAATCCTATCCTGAACTGAAAGTTTCTGAAATTGTTGACAATTATAAAACGCCTGAGATCCGTTACAAAGTCTGCATACCTGTTGTGTTGTTGCATGTGATGCAAGTCTAAAAAGTCTGTGACATCTTTCAACGTGAGTTTTCTTTGAATTGAGGATGAGACGTCTTTGAGATATGAGGCATCTCAAACAAACATTTCGTGTGGTAATGCAGTAACGACGTTGAGTCTTCATAGCGCTTATTTACACTATCCCAGGCCAGAGTATAATTCAAATCGCATACGCCTAATGACTGTATAACGCGCGCTGCATCTCGTGTCGATGTTGAACTCGGGTAGTGAAACTTCTGTATGTTCGAAAGTCGCGCATTATCATGAATTAAGGATTTGAAGGTACCGAGGGAAGGAAGTCAATCTTTGAGAGTGCCGTCAAACTTTGGCAGTGTAATTGTTGGAAGTTTCACGCAAGAGTCTCACTCATTGCAGAATTTTCAACATTGGTAGGAGTAAGAGAACGTGGCGAGGAAGCAAAGCTCTGAGCTTGAGTTCTTGATGCATTACCCTGTTTAATATACATTTTTACTTCAGTCAGAATGTCAAAGTACGCGTTTTCAAAATCTTCTTGTTCTTTCAATTGAATATTAGCTGCATCCGCATTAGCTACCACCAGCATCTCTATTTGAGTTTGAATTGTATCAAATTTTTCATACAGCTGTTCGAATATTGACAATCGCGACGGCCACGAACCTAATCCTGCATTTTTGTCATATTGAGCAAATCCCTTTTTGAATCTAGTTGACTCGGATTTATTCGGCGTCTGCTTAACCTTCAACGATTCGAGTTCTGACATTTTACGCACAAATTGATTGTCTGAATTCACTTGGGGGGAATGAAATGAAATAGGGACTCACCGTGATGAAGATGTTGAAGTTTCTCCGGAGTTCCTGTTCCAAGAGTATTGTGTACCTTGCACAATTCGAGTTGAATGTCCAAAATGCAGGTAAAATTGCATATGCAATTGCAAATCACGAGTCACTTTTCAACAAGTCACTGGCCAGTACAATTCTGTTCTGTTCACTGCACAGTCACCACTGAACAATACTCACAGTTTTTTCACATGAACTCACAGTTCAGTTCAAAGTCATTTTCCTATTTGAGTCGAAGAATGTGTCGTACTCTTCTCAAAAGGTCCAGGAAAGTAGATTAGTTCAGTTGCAATATCCGTAATTCTTTTGTTTCATAAAATTCGTGGATTGCAATGATGAATCTGCTAGAGTACGCTAATCAAATTCACATTATTCCAAATTCACGATCACAAAATCAAGTTCACTTGATTCTACTGGTTCACAATGTAGCTTAAGTTTAGAGTCACTTTCTATTCACAGTCATTGTTTTGAATTCAGTCCCAAATAACCCCCATCTAATCATCTTGATCACAAATTTAATCCTGGTTATTGAATTTAAAAATCGCGAATTTAATATTCGCGCTCGAAGGACCAATGTTTAGCACACACAAAAAAATGGCATGCCTGATCTAGGTTCAAGGTTCAGATTTCCCTTTAATGAAAGAACACAGAATGGCCCCGGATCCCGAGGGTGTTGGGGTTCAGCCGTGCGTTTTGGGCCTTTTTCGACGTTGCTCAGACGAAAATTTGCTGGAAAATTGGATAAAAATTCTGGCAACGTCGCCCTTTGGCTAGGCGCGTCTGTTCAGCAGATGACGATGTCCAATTAGGTAAAGACTTGAGCTGAGCACTAACTGATACTTAAGTTTATGAGGGCCAATTTGCCCCTTTGAAGGAAAACGTGCCTTGGATTCTGCAGCCCTACGTAAGGGAACAGCGTCATGCTTTTTTCCGTAAATTCTAGAGACTTTGGCGTGGGAATTAGAAATTCGAAATATCGAAGGCCATTCTCAAAAATCCAAACACAGGAGCACTGGATAACCTTTTTTTCTCCGATTTCAGTAACGATATAAGTTTGGTAAATCTTTCAATTTGTATGTTTTCGTTTAGATCTATTAACCCTTTGAGCATCGAGTAACAAGCCCATAAGGTGCTTGCCTTCTTTTCTCTCGCCATATCGCTGCAAATAATTGGATATTATAGTCCAATGAAATTTTCACATATTTGGTTTTTCGAACTTGTTGTTTTAATATTGATCTTAATGATGCTATCATTGAATATATTCTTATTGTCGAGAAGTTTAATTGTTTATTGAATATTTACATGCCAAAAATGTTACGGAATTGAAATAACTCTAACCTCAAATCTTTAAGCGAACGATAGTAATATATAATTGAGAACAATACGTTTTCCGTTGTTTTTTATAATAGAATTCTTGGTTTTCCATTGTTCATAGAGTTGATATTGTTTTTTGTATTTTCCCGAGGAATTTGTCGGGACTAATTCACTCTTTTCTTCGTCCGCGGCCTTCTGGATATCGGGGGGAGTGAGGATTTCCATTTCGGGTTCCTTGGAATCAGGATCGGTCATTGCGAAACACTTCTTTACACTTTATGACAAAAGTCAAAATTGATTTGCGGATTTTCTACGCAACAATCAATCATTACGGTAGCCGTCTTGTGTAAAGCAGTAGAGAGAGAAACACTGAGAGTAAAAAAGAGAGAAACATTTCTTATAGATTGCGACACCTTTTTCTTAGATTGATGAGTGTACCACTCTCTTTCTCTCTTATTCTTGCGGCGGAGACGGAAGAAAGAAAAAGAGTGACGGGCGAGAGAGATCGAGTGATACTATACACCCTGCTCTCTACACTCACAAAACAGGAGGAGAATCGGCCGTTTTCCTCCCCGAAAAACAGGAGGGAAATCATCGAGTTCACCTCTACTATCGAGAAAAACAAATTTAAAGGTCATAACCAAACGCTTTAAACTGTTGAGAATTTCTAAAAGGAACATAAAGGTTTGATGTTTTCAAAAGCCGAAAAAGGAACGTACCCGTTTCAGTGAACAGGTCAGATTACAACAAACCAATAGAAAATTTAATAAAAAACAATAATTTATCTAAAAATGTGAAGATTAGCTCAGTTCCTACAGTTGAAAATAAATGCAATGATATTGGTACTAGATGGGGAAAGAAAAGATACATGAATGAACAAATAGCTTACAAGTTGAAAAAGCACAGCAGTGTTTTGGCAAAAGCATCTGCTATACGAAAAATCAATAAACCAAGCTGATATTTGAGATTATTTGTGTCCACCATCAGATCTCCTTCGTATAATTGATCAAAATACTTACCTAATACCTTAAAACCTATTTTTGGGAATACAAACACATTCGTTAAACATAGTTGAAATTTGAAAGACTGTTTATATAATATAATCATACAAAAAACTTACTAAAACATTTTATTGTATGTCATCTCAATGTTTGATGATATTCTTCTAGATTTAGCTTCGGATTGTACAAAGGAAAATTTCAATTCACATCCAAACTTAATAAAAATAACTAAAAACGAAATTTTGATTGCCATTTGAACTGTTTTTAATAACATGGTTTTCTCATTTAACGACAAATTTCACAAACAAACGTCAGGAGGCTCTATGGGTTTTTGTTTGCCTCCTATTGTTTCCAAACTTGTTTCGAAAGATCTTGAAAAGAGAGCGTTGAAAAAGTTAGGTTTTCAATCAATCTTATAAAAACGGTATGAGGATGATAAAATTTTGATCATTCCCACGAATAAAATTTTAGATTGAGTGAACATTTTTATCACTATTGAAGATTCCATCTAGTTTACTCATGGAACAGAAAGTAATAATTGTTAAACCTACTTAGATCTGAAGATTATCAAAACGCCTGAAGGTAATTTGTTCCCTAATTTGTTCAAAAAACCTAAATGGTCTGGGAGATATAGACATTACGATTCTCATCATTCGTTTAGTCAAAAAATTAATTTGATCACAGGATTGATTGACAGATGCAAAAAGTTGAATCAAGTCAATTCTAGGCAAGAAGAAGTTTTTTAACAAATTTTGATATTGTTAAGGTTGTATGACTGAAGAAAAAGTCGATAAATGTATAAAAGAAATATATTTGAACATAATTATAACACAGTGATAGAATGATGATCGAGATCCGCACGCTGACAGCGTAACATTGCAACTAACTAACCAACCAAGCCATCAGACTATGGGCATTCATAAAAAATATTTTTCATACCTTTCTAGACCTTTCGAGAAAGAGACCCTTCCAATCGCTTTACCTAAAACTTTACATCCTTGAAAACAATTAAATTTCAATATCATGCTTATTCCGTTCCATTTTTTCGTTGTGGTTTTCTCGGTCAATTTTTCGTCTAGAATGGTCAATACTTCATCCCAACCGATGAATACAATATTATTTCCCAATATCACGTTTTCAGAATCTTCCGGCATGGCGAGTACAATCCGTCCCTTTCGCACCTGTGCTCGCTCGCTATGGCGAGACAAGGAAAACTGTTCTTTCGAAATCTCTCTTTCACACCCATGCTTCTGGTCCTCTATCTCTTTCGCGTCAGAGCTGGCACGTCAATTGAGCTGCCGGATCATCACAGAGGGGCAAGTACAATTATTATTAAGAGAACAGGATGAACCCTAGCCATTAGAAAATGAGGTCCCGAATTTTCAATTCTTAAAAGTACACTTCATTACAAAAAAAATTGTGCATCTTTTTCTTACCGGAAAATATATTTTGTATTAGCTGTGATTCCTTATACATTCCCCCGGAGCAGGGGTTAAAAACTATAGTCAAGTAATCGAGTAACATCAGAGTATTAGGATTATGTAGGAGTTTTCAGGAGAATAACAGTAACCGATATCTTAACATAAATGGAATTCATCTGGATTAAGTAAATTAATGGCAATTGGAACAAAATTGTCGATGATCTATGAACTTGAAAAAAATTCATGAAATTTATTTAATTTTTGGTTATTAATGATATTCATTGTAATTCAAAAAATTGAAGAGAATGTATTAAATTTCTTGGAATTTCTGAAAACTTATGACATTCATGGAAATTTATTAAATTTGTGATTTTTTATGAGATTTGTATTGGTCTGGAAGATGTTGCATTTGAGGTGTTCAGTAACCTTCTTATTGGAACCTAGTTTTTCCCAGACGTTAAAGAAAGAAAATTGAACCATTCTTTTGAACAGATTTGTGATGATTTGAATAATTTATGATAATGCATTGTATTTATGATAACACAGGCCAACAATTCTCAGAACCAGAAACCACACCTAGAGTACCCGAAGGCTTTTGCTGCGCTGAATCCGAAACCGACCTCAGAAAAATGCCAGCACCCTCGGTTTTCGAGATAATCGCAAAAAAATTTTGCTTCCCGAGACTGACAAGGGTATCGTAAAGAACTACTCTTTAGCTTTAAAGTGCACACTCTAACTTTTCGATACGATTTTTTCCGGCCGGGATGTGGCGGATCCAAATATGAAAAATTTCACTTCCCACGGATATCATTTTTTCTACAAAAATATTTTCCCAGGAAATAAAAGAAGCAGAAACAATGTCGTTTACAGCTATGCAATAACTCCAGCCCCCCAAAACCCAATTTCCCTAACCATCGAACCTAGTAACCTACTATGCAATCTAACCATCGAACCCAGTAACCTACTATGCAATTACCCCAGACCCCCACAACCCAATTTTCTCAACCCTCGAGCCCAGTAACCTCCTATGCAATAACCCCAGACCCCTACAACCCAATCCCCTTAACTCTCGAGTCCAGTAACCGGCTATGCAATAACCTTGACCCCCTTGAAACCAAATTTCCTCAATCATCGAATCCAGTAATCTCCTTTGAATCAACCCTAGACCCCCACAACTCAATTTCCTGAATTCTCGAGCCCAGTAATCTCCCATGAAATAACCCTAGACCCCCACAACCCAATTTCCTGAATTCTCGAGCCCATTAATCTCCTATGCAATAACCCTAGACCCCCACAATCCAATTCCCTTAACCCTCGAGCCCGGTACCCTGCTATGCAATAACCCCGAGCCACTCAAGACCCAATTCCCTCAACCATACAACCCAGTAACGTAGTATGCAATAACCCCGGCCCTCTCAAACCCAATTTCCTTAACCATCGAACCCAGTAACATGCTATGCAATAACTCCAGACCCCCAAAACCCGATTTCTTTAACCATCGAACCCAGTAACCTACTATGCAATTACCCCAGACTCCACAACCCAATTTTCTCAACCCTCGAGCCCAGTGACCTCCTATGCAATAACCCCAGACCCCTACAACCCAATTCCCTTAACTCTCGAGCCCAGTAACCGGCAATGCAATAACCTTGAGCCCCTTGAAACCAAATTTCCTCAATCATCGAATCCAGTAATCTCCTTTGAATCAACCCTAGACCCCCACAACTCAATTTCCTGAATTCTCGAGCCCAGTAATCTCCCATGAAATAACCCTAGACCCCCACAACCCAATTTCCTGAATTCTCGAGCCCATTAATCTCCTATGCAATAACCCTAGACCCCCACAATCCAATTCCCTTAACCCTCGAGCCCGGTACCCTGCTATGCAATAACCCCGAGCCACTCAAGACCCAATTCCCTCAACCATAGAACCCAGTAACGTGGTATGCAATAACCCCGGCCCTCTCAAACCCAATTTCCTTAACCATCGAACCCAGGAACCTGCTATGCAATAACTCCAGACCCCCAAAACCCGATTTCCCTAACCATCGAACCCAGTAACCTACTATGCAATTACCCCAGACCCCCACAACCCAATTTTCTCAACCCTCGAACCCAGTAACCTCCTATGCAATAACCCCAGACCCCTACAACCCAATTTCCTTAACTCTCGAGCCCAGTAACGGGCTACGCAATAACCTTGAGCCCCTTGAAACCAAATTTCCTCAATCATCGAATCCAGTAATCTCCTTTGAATCAACCCTAGACCCCCACAACTCAATTTCCTGAATTCTCGAGCCCAGTAATCTCCCATGAAATAACCCTAGACCCCCACAACCCAATTTCCTGAATTCTCGAGCCCAGTACTCTCCCATGAAATAACCCTAGACCCCCACAACCCAATTCCCCTAACTCTCAAGTCCAGTAGCTTACTATGCAATAACTTTGAGCCCCTCAAAACCCAATTTCCTCAATCATCGAATCCAGTAACCTACTATGCATAACCCCAGACCCTCACAAGTCAGTTTCCTCAACCCTAGAGTCCAGTCTCATCGCGCGCTTTGCTCTTAAGTTTGAGCGCGCCTATGGCGCACGAATGTCGGATCTCGCGCTTTGCGCTCGCCGATAAACTCATCGCGTGTCTCGTGCTGCGCACCCGATCGAAATGATAACACATTTGAAGATATTTTCCTGGTAAAGAACTTGTGTGCATTTATTTTTTCCAGAGCTTGTGTGGATTATCCAAAGATTCCATTTTTTCATTCAAAATATGGTTTTTTAAAAATGAAGCAAGAACTACTTGTCCTGTCAAAAAGCAGATTTAACCAAATTTGTAGATCTTTATTGTTTGCACAATTTTTGTTCATTTCTGTTTTCCCGTATCTTGTATAGTTGTGTGGGTAAAAATCATCAGTTCAGTGTAAATTTTGGAATTTTGAAAATGCTATTACCCTGACCATTACTCTATTTAAAAAAAATTTTTAACCCAGAATAGCTGGCTAACCAACTTGACCTCCAGTTTCAAACAATAAAAGTGTGTACCGTGGGTCAATCAAATAGATAATCATTTTTTTAATAAGTGATTGTGCTGACAAACAAACATTCATGGATGCAGGTATACATGCATACACACAGGCACATTCGTAAAAATCTATTCTTCGGTGTCAGGGTTTGTCAAAACTCGGACATATGACAAAAACCGTGGGGAGGATGGGGAAGGGGGGGTCAAGTTTCACACAAATCTAATACCTCCTCTGATGAGAATATAAAAATGCATAACAGACGTTATATCCTAGCCATTTCTTCAAAATGACAATCGACAAGTCGATGTTATAAAATTAAGAGTGATACCACTGGTCAGGGTTATTCATTTATTGAGCGGGCATGAAATTCTGTAAGTGTTCAAAAAAATATCCAGATCCCCCAAGAAAACTTTCCAAACGGAAATTTGGGAAGGTGAGATAAATTTCGTAATAACGTATTCCAAAAGAAACTCAGATTCGTCCCGTACACTCAGTTAAGAATTATCCTCAAAGGTATGTCGGAAGATATTAATATTCTCATAAATCATAAAAAGGAGACAAGATTAAATGAATTATATTTGAACTATTTTTCTTCATGAACTGGATTGAATTTAATGCCGTTGATTTTTGATGCTGTAAATTATTCGCATACTTCGTTCGAAAGAATATAACTCTTATCTTTCTTTTCTAGTTACAATTGACACAGGCATATCAAGTCTCTCATCTGCCCGGTTTTCATGAAAGGTACCAATTGAACGATAAATCAATAATAACAATAAAACATAGGAAAATAAAATAATAGGAAAAGGGTGGAGCTTCCAAAGCTAAAAAAATATGTATTGATCGTAAGATTGTGAAAGATTTGTAAAAATTATCAAAAATTATAAAACCGGGCAGATGAGAGACTTGATTTGCCTATGTCAATTGTAACTAGAGAAGGAAGATATAAGTTGCATTCTTTCTAACAAAGTATGCGAATGATTCACAGCGTCAAAAATCAGCGGCATTAAATTCAATCCAGTTCATGAAGAAAAATAGTTCCAATATTATTCATTTAATCTTCTCTCCTTTTTATGATTTATGAAAATATTAATATCTTCCGACATACTTTTGAGGATGAATCTCAAATGAGTGTACGCGACGAATCTGAGTTTTTTTTGGGATACGTTATTACGGAATTTCTCTCACCTTCGCGAATTCCCTTTTGGGATGTTTTTTTGGGGTATCATTACTACACAAAACTTCAAGGTAAAATATTATTTCTCACAAAAAAGAATGTAAATCTTATTTTTTTGAAGGTAACTTGAAACATTCTTTTGAAGCTTTCAACTTAACGTTTTTAGGATCCCGGAATTTAATCCAACTCAGAAAAAAGTTTTTCTAATTCAAACATAATTTGTTTCAATCAAACAAATTATCACGCTGATATAGGGTCAAACAAATTTTTATTTATTCCAAATGAATTTTTTTTTATTGAATAAATAAATGAAAAAGACAAACTTTTTTCTGAGTTTGATCCAATTTATGGATCTTGCGAACGTTTAAACTGAAAGCTTAGAAAAAATGTAAGAAATAAAATCTCGAAATTAAATATTTTTCAATCTGTAACTTTTTAAGAAGTTATTATTTGAATTCGTACAAAATAACAATCTTCTAGGTTCTCATACAAAAAATCTGCCCGCTGCGCGGGCACATTCTCATCGCGCGCTTTGCGCGCAGCTCGCTTCGCTCGCAAGTTTGAGCGCGCCTAGGGCGCGCGACTTTCGGATCTCGCGCTTCGCGCTCGATGGTAAACTCACCTCGCGCTACGCGCTCGGCCTTTGTACCTCCCTACGCTTGTATAAAAAGCTTGTGAAACTCAAAAGGAAATGTCGACAACTTAAATAGATAGGTTTGAATTCTCTTTTGTTAAAGCTTCTTCAGCTTTAACGAATACATTCTCATTGCGTGTCTCATGCTGCGCACTCGATCAAAGTTTGTCCGAAACGGTGCAGAAGTTTTGCTGCCTAATTTTTTTCACATGCTGTCTAGTTTTTCTAGAAATTCGATGAAGAACTTTTCTCTATCAATCATCTGTGTTAGCCTCAGTCATTTTTTCAAAAATTTCATTATTTCAGTTTTATAGTTATCTTTCCTGAATGAGATAAAAAATACATCTCCTGTTAAAGAAGCTCATAACACACTAAAGATATTTTGACCAAATAATGAATCTTTCTAGTTTTCACTTTCTTTTGTGCGACCAAAATTGGAATTTTCCATTTTCTGAGAAAACTTGAAAAGTTGTAAAGATCATCCTGGAGGCCTTCCAAAAATTACCATTTTTTTCTTCAAAACTTTTTTCATATCTTGCGTTGTTTACGTAAAAAATCTCATTTTCTTTCATATTTTTGAATTTTAAAAATGCCACAACTCTGACAATTTGGTTTTTATCAAAAAAATCATGAAAATAAAGTTTTTCGCTTTTTACCTACTACAAGAAACCGTACTTAAAAATTTTTGAGCCTTGGGAAAAAATCCAAAAAAATTTTCAAAATGCTCCCCATCCTTCATTTTCGATCCAAAACAGCTTCTGAACGAATTCGACTTGTATATTTGGTCCCTTAAATGGTTACCAAAGCATGATCGAATATCACCATTCTTTCGAAAGTTTTCGAGTTCACAGATTATTTTCCATTATTTTTTGTTGGATCAAAATTTGAATTTTTGATTTTTTGAGGAAATTCAAAAAGTTGTGAAGTCCATCTTGTAGGGCTTCCACAAAGAAACGTTTTTTTTATTATACCTTTTTTCATATCTTCCGTCGTTTAGCTAAAAATTCTCATTTTTGTTTCCATTTTCGAATTTTGAAAGTGCCATAACCGCGACAATTTTGTTCTCATCAAAAAACATCATAGGAATAAATTTTTCCACTAATTGCTCACTATAGAAAGCTCTCCTTACAGTTATCAAGTCTTCAAAGAAATGGCCTCAAAAATTTTCAAAATGCTCCCCCTCTCTTATTTTTGACCCAAAATAGCTGGCTAACGAACTTGACCTCCAGTTTCTGTCACTGAAAGAGTGTACCAAAGGTCGATCAAATCGATTAGTTTTTTCGAAATTTATCGTGCTAACAGACAGACATACATACATACATACATACAGACAGACCCATTCGTAAAAACCTGTTACTTGGGTTCAGGGGGTCTCAAAACGTGGACATTTGACAAAAACGAGGGGGGTCGAATTTTGCACAAATCTGATACCTTCTCTGATGTGAATGTAAAAATAACATTTATATTTTTCCGCCTACATGTACCAGATTTCGGCTTGGCAAGTGGCGATGAATATGATGATTTGGTGCAAATTTGTCAAGCGTGAACAAAAGTATTACTGACTATAATTTAAGTATTTTTATTGTACTAATTTATTTTTCGCTTTATGTATGTGAAAATATCTGCTCAATACAACATACTATGTTAAACAAAAAAATTCTGAAAGATTTTTGGGGGGATGGAAAGAGATTCCAAATTCATCATCTCATTTTTTGGGGAAAAAATGGACCTAAGTACCTTTCCGGGCAGCCACAGAATTCTATAAATTATGAAATGGAATAATTTAAGTACCTCTATTTTGCATAAAAAGTCTATCGGCGAGTGAGACATTCGTATCAAATATCTGCATAAGTAGTTGAATATTAAAAAAAAATTGATTTGATATCTGCAATTTTGTTAACACCATTTTGGTTTCAAAGCGAATCTGATGTCATAATCATAATTATTGACTTAAAAACCTTGGTATGCTGAGATTCCTGAAAATCTAAATTTTGGCTAAAATGCAGCCATTTTGTTAGCACTATTTCGTTCTTAGAAAAATATATTGTCAAAATCTTCAGCAGCGTTCAGCTTACAGTGTAATGCATACACAGAATGTCAAATATTGCAGGACTATTGGAAATCTCTACTTTTTAGGGTATTACTATGCATTATATAAATTTAATATTGTATTCATGTAACTATTTGTTCCGATTCATATAAAAATTAAAAACAAATAAAATAGATAATCATGAGGATAAATATTTAGCAATGGATAGTTGAGAACAATCTCTATAAGATTACCAGGGTCGATAATATGTTCGTATTTCATATTATATTCATATACGTTTAAAAGGTAATTATACTGACTTTTAAGAACAATGATATAAAATAGATCTGCAAATATTACAAAACTGTTGCAAACGGTTACCTTCGAGTAGATAATTAAATTTGTTCTGATTTGTAATGCGAAAACTTCAAAATAATTCACGTAAGGCTCTATTATACGTTGAGGAACATATTCTTATTACAATACCCGTCTTTGATATCCACATCTCTCATAGATTGGTTAGCGAATTTAATCTTCAATTGTTTGAAAAACATTGGCATAAATAACACAAAAAAATATACGTCTCATTGGAAAAACAATTCATGTGAAATCAGTAGGACTTTCTAACATAAGGACAATCAATTCTCCTATATTCAATATTTCTCCTTGTCTCTCAATTTTTGACTGGAAGGAACAATTTTCCTATTTCGAGTGGGTTTTTGTGATTGGAACGAGAAATATTCGTCCTTCTGACAAATAGTTGATATTGAATTTATAGATATCTTCAAAATGAATAATTTTGGTACTCAACATTTTTTTGCTTCTTGCATAGCTTGAATGGAAACATGCATTTTTGATTTTCCAAAAAGCGATTCCAATAGATAAAACCAGAACCATTAGTCGAAACTAGCTGGATTATGAAGTCGTTCTTTCTTTTGCGGCCTTAAAAAATTGTGCCAAAGCACAATCCAATATGATTATTCTTTCGAAAATTATCGATTAAACAGATTATAGACTATAGACCGATACATAGACAGACAGACACATTCGTGAAAATCGTTTTTT
>WSXT02189363.1:0-36008 GCA_011762715.2 Neuroterus valhalla
TTGCAATATTTGTAATTCTGTGTATGCATTACACTGTAAACTGAATTAAGCTCGTATGAAGCCGAGCGCGAAGCGCGTGGTGTGAAAAAACCGAGCGCGTAGCACGAGGTAAATACATCATCGAGCGCGAAGCGCGAGATCCGAATGACGCGCGCCCCAGGCGCGCTCAAACTTGCGACCAAAGCGAGCTGCGCGCGTAGCGCGCTATGAGAATGTGCCCACGCAGCGGGCAGATTTTTTTATTTTTTTTATTTTAGAAACGATTTTTTGAACTCATTTTATCACTTTCCAGCCTCCTATTCGTCTTGGAATATTTATTTAAGAATGTCAACATACGTTTTATGTTAACCTGAGTCTAAAAAAAGAAAAAAATTTGAATGGACTTACAAGGTTCTGACCGCAGTCGATTTTTGAGGTTATTTATCTCGAAAAGTATCAACTTTTTCACAATTCTGTTTATTGAGATTTGTAGAGCTCCATCAAATCTCGAATGCACTTTCTCATTTTTCTTTTCTTTTAAGAATTCGATTTTTGAAAAGGTTCTTTCCTTCTCCTGAAAAATTTGTCCTGGTGGACTTTCATGGTTTTGCCGTGGAGCCCTTCAATTGCGTTTAAAAAAAAAATCATAAGGATAAATTGTTTCATTTTTCACCTTCTATAAGAAACCGTACTTACGATTTTTGAGTCTTGGAAAAAAAAGTTCAAAAAAATGCCCAAAATGTTTCCCCTCTTCTATTTTCCATCCAAAATTGTTGTTTAACGAACTCAGGCTGTCTTTTTGGTCCGTCGAAATGTGTGCCAAAGGGCAATCCAATCCGATCACTCTTTCGGAAGTTATCGAGTACACAGGCTACAGACTACAGACTACAGACAGACACCTTCGTAAAAACCACTTTTTCTGACTCAGGGGGTCTCAAAACGTAGAGATTTCTTCAAATCCGCGAAAGTCAATTTTCACATAAAACCAATGCCTTCTCATTCAAAATGAGAATGTAAAAATGAAAACTGTTTTTGAATTGATTTGGGTACATTTTTCGGAATAATTCAGAATGAATCCCTATCCGAATCCTCCGCCATGAAATCCTAATGCAGTACATGATGCAATAAAATCATATAAATTTCGAGATAATTAATAATTTTAACTAATTAATAATTGGGATTCATATTTTCCACCCAGCAAAAGAGAAACGATGAACTATTGTTCTGGTGCATCGATTGTCAGTATATCGGCTTAGAATTAACCCGAGCAAATACGAATCAATCTGAGCCAAACTTGCAATTCCAATAAGCTCAGACTTATGTTAATCTGAACGAAATTTACAATCGTGACTTGGATTCACTTGACAGAAAATTCGGTTCAAACTGATACGGAATATGATTTTTTCGGATTGATTCGAATTCAGATCACTAATTGTTTCAAGCTTTGTTTTATATTTTTAACTAAATGCCCTTAATTTTGATCTGTTTTTTATTTATTTTTTAATTATAGTGTATGAAACTCTGAACATTCTTTGGCTGGGAACTTTTGTTTTCTCAATTTGGTTTTTTACAAAATTTGCACTCGAAGTATAAAGAGAAGTGACGTTTTTTACTTAACACATTTCTACGATCTGATAACTACTTATTCTTAAACTTTATATCGTTCTTAATTAGAGGATGGATATGACGGAGAACAATTAATTTTCTTATGGATCAATTTCATTGTTATAAACGAATTGGCAAATAGTTTTATTATCGGTTAATACAATTACAGAATTTTATTCTAAGATTCTCATCTACTGCACCGACCGATTTGACTAATCAAATGGTCGAAACATATTTTTAAGTTATTAAGACAAGATAGAAATTTATCAAATCAAGAAATTAAATACGATTTTCTGTGAAAAAAGGACCGACTTCCCTGCTGCGCTGGGATCCGAACCCGGGACCTCAAAACTTCAGGACTCGTCTGGATAACGAGAGGTCCTGGGTTCGGATCCCAGCAGAGCAGGGAACTCAGTTCTTTTTTTTTCACAGAAAGTTGCATTTAATTTCTGGATTAAATAAATTTCCATCTTGTCACAATGACGTTAAAATATATTCCGACCATTTGATTAGCTAAATCGATTGGTGCAGTAGATTTCTTAGTTTGCGGATGGTAAAGAGAGTCTTCTGTTATAGTTCATTAGGGTAACTAAAATGAGAATCTGAGAATAAAATTCTGTAACTGTGCATATATGTGTATAGCTAGAAAGCGTATACTTTCCGTGAGAATACGATCGATGGACCGTTCCGTAGCTCAAATGGGAGAGCACTCGTCTGGATAACGAGAGGTCCTGGGTTCGGATCCCATCGTAGCGGGGAAGTCGGTCCTTTTTTCAGAGAAAAATGTTTTGAATTTCTTGATGAAAAGATAAGAACTGAGGAGTGGAGAGAGTTTTTCAAAGAGCCATCTCAGGGCTCAGACCTACGAAGAAGAGATAAGGGAAGGAGAATAACGAGGGCTGAAAGAGGGATGGAGTTAAATGACGAGAAGATAGAGATTCAAATGAGAATGTTAAGGAGGTCGAAGGCAGCAGGCTTGGACGGGGTGCAGAACCAAGCATAAATATTTGGTACTACAGCAGTTAGAGACAGACTGAAAGAGTTAGTAAAGAAGGTTTGGAGACGTGAGGGATTTCGAGCAGAATGGGGAGAGGGGTTGATAGTGCCACTGTATAAATAAGGGGACAGGGATAACCAGGAAAATTATAGAGGAATCACATTGATGAATACGGCGTACAAAGTATACGCGATGGTACTGGCGGAGAGGCTACGAAATGATGTCGAAGGGAAAGGTATATTGACGGAGACGCGGGCGGGATTCAGAGCGGGTAGGAGCACTTTCGACGATATTTATATTTTGCAACACCTGGAAGATGGACAAATAGCAAAAAAGTGGTCAAAAGTTTACGCCTTTTTCGTAGATCTCAAAGGAGCATTCCCATGAGTTGATAGGGGGAGGCGATTGAGGAGAGGGGAGTAGAGAAAGGTCTGATCGAGAGGGGAGGTGTATAAAGAGGCAAAGTATAGGGTGAGGGGGAGGGACAGGATCTCGGAGGGTTTCTTTGCGTATTGGGGGTTGAGGCAGGGGTGCCTGCCTAACCCAACGGTTTTCGCGATCTTAATCGCTGACATGGAGAGGAAGCTAGAGGAAGACAATGAAGAGGTTAAGAAGATACCTGGATAGGAGTCGGTTAGAGGTAAAGGCATAAAGGCCCAAGTTTATGGTGTTCAGGAGACGGGGTGGAAGGCGGAGGAGATTGGAAGTAAAAGGAGAAGGCTGTACAGGAAGTGAAAGATTTTGTGTACCTGTTCTCCTATTCAGGAGCAATGGAGAAGTGAATGGTCATATAAAAGAGGGAGAAAGAGTAAGGAGGGCTTATATTATGATAAGGCAGGTGTGGGGATTGGGAAAGAGGTTGTTTGCAGATGACTTCGAAAGGAGGATGAAGCTGTTCGACTCGCCTGTGAGTGTGCTACTGTATGGAGTAAAGGTGTGGGGGTGGAAGAAAAGTTCTTTCCTCTTTCATGCAGTGTTACCTCCATGCTTATTCCACTCCTTTCCACCACCTCGCATTCTTCCACACAGTGTTCAACCTTTGCATACCCCTTCACACACAATTCACACATTCTCTTCTCCTCAGGTAGCCAGAACCTATTGAAGCCCTGCATCCTTCCACATCTCAACCTTGCTATTATCTCTTGATTTCCTTTCTCTCCTTTCTCACACAAATATCGCGCTCTGTTTATTGGCATGATCCACCTATATTTACTCTCCTCCCCTTTTGCCTTCTCTCTCTTCATGCCGTTCCTCTTAGCAATCCCATACACATTTCTTCCTTCCTCGTGACTTCTCCTCACTTCATCCTCATGCAGACCATCTTCCCGGAAATATACTTCTCTTTCACCCTTCATCTTTCCATGTCAACAAACTTAGTCTCAAGCTATTTGGACTTTGAAGTCGTTGTTTTTCTTCGCAAACCATCCAAAATTTCGAATTTTTTCCAATCTAATTCATTCATAAAAATCGAAACTGTTGTATTAATAAAGTATTATCAAACATTTATTAATTGAAGGAATATTTACAGCAGTATGTACGATTGGAGAAAATAGAAAATCGAAATAACTTATCCTGTTTGTAACAATGATTAATCTTAACCCTATATTTTTGTAAGTGAGTACAAAAAAAAGCAGTTTTAACCGAAAAATTATATTTTTCCGATAACAATACTGTTTGCCAACTACTTTATCAAATTCCTTTATAATAATCAAATACGTCAATAAGCATACTATTTTTATTCTGTAAGTCCCCTTGCACTGATTGGAGACGATATAAATTTTAGCAAAACAGTGATTAAAGCAGTTATTATTTTTATGATATTTCGAAGAAATATTTAGTAAACAAACAAATAGAGAAGACAAAAGTTCCAAGCTCGAGTCTCTTCAGAATTGAATATACTTTTATAACACACCAAAAATTTGAAAGATCCGTGGACGTATGTAACCCCGAAACGCTCTCCTCACAATCTGTCTAGAGGCTATAAATATGCCCTTTTCTTTGCTTCAATGATGACCAAACAGTTCCGGCCGTTGACACTGCTGTGTACACTCGGGGGGTCGCGTTTTTCTCATCACTGAAAATTTTCCCACGTGATCAATAATTCACGCTACATGAGTATCGTACCCTCTTCCTTTGAGAGGTCACAGGCGATTAAGATAGTTTCCCGGTTGAAAATATTCACGTGGAAAACTACTTGAATTCCTCCATCCACGTGAAAATCCACATGAGAATTCAAAACTTTCCATATAAGAATTCGTATGGAACAATGAATACTTCCACGTGGAAATTCATTATAGATGAATGTTCATTCTGGAGCTTATTGACCTTGAAAGATTGACCTGATTACATCACCGTGTTTCACAGAGTTTTGAAATAAAACCTTATTCCTAACATCTATCTACACCTTATGAACTAACATCCATCCATACCTTTCTACCCTGAACGCTCGCTTTCTCTTATCGCTTTGCCTCCCTCGTTTTGACTCGCAAGCATTTCCTTCCTTTTTGCCAGACTCGTATTACCGAACTCTACCTCCGCGGCTACTACCTATTCCTTATCTACCATTCACATTATTCATTACAGACTTATTTTTCTTTCTTTTCTCTTTATACATTTTTCCTTTTTCATGCCTCTTCCTCCTTCCTTCTCTTCTCATCCATCTTACTCAACAGCCCCCCTCCACCCATGCAACCGCCCTCTTATCCATGCTTATCTCATATCTTTTCACCTCCTCACATTCTTCCAAACAATGTTCTAACTTTGCATGCCCCTCCCCACAAAATTCACACACTCTCTTCTCCTCAGGAAGCGAAGCTCTCCATACTTCCGTTCCTTTCAACCAACTCAAACACCTCCCCCCCCCCCCCATCCGCGTGACTCCTAACTTCCTCCCCATGCAGACCATTCTTTCTGAAATACCTTTCTCCCTTATCCTCAATCTCCCCATCATCTCTCTTCATCCTTCTCCCATCAACACTCCTCCACCAGCTCACTTCCCCTCCTTCCAAAAATTTCTCCTCATACTTACATGCCCGGCTCTGCTATAGTACCCAAACTCACTCTCCTTGTCTCCCCGATAACAATATATTTATGTGTACTTCACGTCAACCTCACTGTCCACTTGATATAACTGCCCTGTACTTTATTTCCCTCCACACTTTCCTCCCACCCCCACGTTCACTCTATACAGCAGCACACTCATAAACAGTGAGTCGAACAGCCTTATTCTTCTTTCAAAATCATCTGCGAGTAACTTCTTTCCCAATCCCTACACCTGCCTCATCACAAAATTTGCCCTCCTGACTCTCTCCTTTATATGACCATTCACCCCTCCATTCCTCTGAAACAGGAAACCCAGGTGCAAAAACTCTTTCACCTCCTGCACTGCCTTCCTCTTTTCACTTTCAATCCTTTTCCTTATCCCTTCCATCCCCTCTCCTAAATATCGAAACTTCAGACTTTACCGCATTCAACTCTAGCCGACTTTTATCCAAGTATTTTCTCAATCTCTTCATCATCTCCTGTGAGACCTCCTCACTTTTTGCAAGCAGCACTACATCACCTGCATATATGCGACTGACCGAATTCTAACCCCTCCAACCCCCATTTCTACCACCACTGCTTCCTCTAACTTCCTCTCCATGTCAGCAATTGAAATCTCGGGAAGCGTTGGGCTAATCGGATACCCCTGCCTCAACCCCTAATCAATCAAGAAACCTTTCGATGTCCTGCACCCTCCTCCCTCTGAGCCTATCTTTCTTCTCTTCATACACCTCCCTTACCCTCGCAATCAGACCTCTCTCTACTACCCTCTCCTCTTCCGAGATCCACGAAAAACGCGTACACTTTTGACTCCTTCGCTATTTCTCCATCCACCACATGATTCCGTAGCCTCTCCGCCAATCCAATTGCGTGCACTTTGTACGCCGTGTTCATCAATGTGATTCCGCTCTAATTTTCGGCCTATCCTCATCCCCCTTCTAGTACAGTGTTACTATCAGCCCCTTCCTCCAACTGAACCTATCACTAACCGCTTTGCTTCGTTCTGCACCCTGTCCAAGCCTGCTGCCATTGACCCTCTTGACTTCCTGATTTGTGTCTCTATCTTCTTGCCATTCATCTTCACCCTTTCTTCACGACACTTTCTTTCTCCTACTCCCCTCATTCCTCTCCCGTTTACCTGAGCCCTGAAATGATTCTTTAAAAAACTCCCTCCACTCCTCACTCCATATTTTCTCACTTATCCCGCCTCGAACTTCCAAACTTATTTATTATCTTCCACACGTCACCCTCGATCCTAACACTTCTCAACTCTTCTCTCAGATCAGTCTTTCTTCCCTGCTCTCCCTCTTGCCACATCAACCTAAACTCTTCCCTTATCTCTATATACTCCCCTCTCTTCGCGGTTCCCTCCTTCCACTTATGTTACTTTCTTTTACTCTTTTAACACTCCCCATGCTTCCACGGTTCCACCATTTCTTCCTCCTTTCTAAATACTTTCTTATGCACACCCCTTTTCACTTTCTCTTTGAAATCCCCCAATAACTCTTCCACCGACTTCCCTTCGAATCTTACTTCTCTTCGCTGCTCCTGGTATTTCTCCATATATATTTCATCAACACTCCTTTTTCTTCTAGTCTTTCGACGCCCCCCCCCCTATCCACAATCTTAATGTCTTATTCTCTGATTGTATCCTCCTTCCTACTGCATATTCATTCAATCACCGATGCCTCCACCTTACTCACATATGTGACGCCCTCCCCTACCCATTCTCTTACCCCATCCCCTTATCAACATACCCTCTTTCGCCGATAGCGTCTTTCACCCTTTCTTTAATCCTTTCTATCCCATCTCTATTATATGCGGTCACAAACTTACACTTCACCCCTTATACCCTTGCACAGCCCTCACTGGCGCCCCCTGCCCCTCTCTTCCGCGATTAGCTCCTCCCTCCAATCCCTCCTCAACCCCTGTTATGATTCATCGCTGGTCTTATTTTCCTTCTGCAATCTGGCCGCCTCCTGGAGACTTCAACTTCCTACACCCGCTTTGCAGCCTCAGATTTATCCTCCCCCATTCCTTGCTTTCTACCCACATCTCTACCAGTCCTACAACATCAAACCCCTGTACAAACCTCCTAGAAATCATGATTTTCCTTTCTTTCCATAAAAGATTCTATTTATAGAAAAAGTAAATAATAACTTATGAACCCAAGGTTTACCAACTCTCTCAATAGAATATCGCAGAAGGGAATGAGCAAACGTAATTTTGAGAAAATGGGTAACATTTATTATAACGTTTATACATTATTGCACTTAGTGCAACAGCATTGTTTTGGATAGCGCCTAAAAAGACGAGTGACTCAGACGATCTTCATTCCAGCCATCGAGTTCTCCATGAGCTTGAAAATCAAAAAAATATGGTGAAACAATGAGAAACAATGTGATGTGTTAGAAAAAAGATTTTTTAATATTTCGTTCCACCTCCCTCATTTTGTGTTATATGGCAAAACAAAATTATCCTGTTTCATTGAAATTCACAAAAAGAATTCTCTTTTTTAATATTTCGTTCCACCTCCCTCATTTTGTGTTATATGGCAAAACAAAATTATCCTGTTTCGTTGAAATTCACAAAAAGAATTCTCAGAGGAAGCTCTCGGCTCCAAAGCGTTAGAAATTTAAAAAATCGCTAGCTTTTAAGAATAATCGTGAATGTCTTATAAAAGTGACGTAAAATAATTGTATAAATAACAAGAAGGCTAAAATCATTTTGAAAATCAAAGATACTGTATCTCAAAAGAAAAAATGATTCAGGGTAGCATTCTGCATATTTGTATAATGAATTTTTTATTCAAATCTTCATTTAAATTTTCATTTCACTTTCATAGAAGTCAAAAGATGTACTCAAAACTTCAGGTGTATTATCTCGAGAGGTTACTTTCAGTGTATTCTAGAAGATTCCACAATATTTCACAAAGATATCAAGGATTCCACAAATATTTTCAAATATTCCGAAGATTTCAAATGATCTAATAGATACAACAGATTTCGTGAAGAATCCCAAATTCGAATTTCGGACTACCATAGTGGTAAATAGAATCAAACAGACAAACACATTTATCAGAGTATTAAGAGAACGAAGAATTTCTGAAAATCTCAAAGTATCTTACAATATCAAATCCGAAAGATTAGAGCTAATAATAATTATATTGAAATTAGATTCCATGTCATTTCAAAGTAAATTCGTTAGAATTATAGAGATTTATTTAGAATCACGGTATTTCACAGAATAATAGAATTTAAAAAAATTGATAGGAAATCTCGAACTTCTGAAAGAATTTTCCCGTATTTATAGTACAGGATATTTTATAAGAATTCAAGGAATAGCACTAAATTTCCGAAATTAATGAACCCTTCATAAAAAAATCAAAAGAAATACAATGTTTTGAACATTTTCTCCAAAAAATAAAGAAAAATTTATTCGCGAATAAATTCAAATATGTTTATTATAATCATTTATAATGATATAATTAATAAACCGACATTCATATGAAAAATTATGCTCCTTAGATTGGTTTAAAAATTTGATAAGAAATTAGGCAGAAACGATGGATTTGACAACTACGATATTCAGGAATGAATCATGTTTTAAATCCTTATGAAGACCCAAAGGAGGTGCCGAACGTTGAAATTGTAACTACTTTGAAAAATGAATCCATCTTTTTTTGGTAAAAAATTCAAGTATGAAGTTGAACATTGATTTTTGGAAATTAAACTATTTCTTTAAGAAGCTATCTACTTTGTGGAAATTTTGGCTTTTTTGTAGAAAATTAATCTTTATTGTCAAAAATGCATCCTTTGCTCAAAATACATCTATTCATTTGAAGATTTATCATTATATCTAAAAATTCATCAGTTCGGTTGAAAATCAATTACTTCAACTGAAAATTCAACTGTTCCATTTTTAGTGGAAAATTGATCTTTTCCAATTCACAACATTCGACATTTAGGTGAAAATTTGTCTTTTTGCATTGAAAATTCAATTCTTTCATTGAAACTTTACATATTTTGTTGAAAAATCGATTTTTTGTAGAAAATTATCTTTTTCTTCGGAAGTTGATATTCTTCTTAAAAAATTCTTCTTTTCGGTTAAAAATCCAAGTTAATCAGTCAAACATTTTCCATTTTGGTCAAACATTCATTTGGTTGAAAATTCTTATGTTTGGTTTAATATTAATTTTCCACGCCAAAAATGTCAATATTCCATTTTTGTTTGAAAATTTTTATTTTTATGGTTCGAATTTCAACAATTTTGTTGAAAAATTGTATTTTTTGGTTGAAAATTGTATTTTCCGGTTGAAAATTAATTTTTTGGTAAAAATTGACCTATTCTTTTCAGTTAAATGTTCGTCATTTCAGTTAAACATTCGTCTTTCTGGTTTAAAATTCAACTACTTTAGTTCAACATTTACAATTTCATTTGTTTCTTCATTATTTTATTTATAAATGTAATCATTTGTTTGACAGTTTTTTTCTTGTTGGAAGATAGCTTTTTTTGTTGAAAGTTTTTTTTTATAACTTTTGATTTATGATAAATGCCATTTAACATAAGAATTTCTATTTATTTCTACATTATATTATATCATATATTTGCATGCATATTTCAACATTTTGACAGTGCATATAATCCGATGTCTTGTTATAAGTAATTTTTTTTCAACTGAAAATTTAACTTATCCCAATTGAAAATTTCATAATTCCTTTTAAAAATCCATTTGTTTACTTCAACATTGGTTTTTTCTCAATTTAAAATTTGAGTAATCAAATTTTCGTTTAATTATTTTTTTCAGTAAAAGTTATTTATCTGTTTGAAAACATTTTGTTGAAACCTTATATTTTTTCTTAGAAAATGATTCTTTCTATTTGGGAATTAATCTTCTTGTTTGAATACTCACCTTCGAGGTTGGAAAATGAAGTGCTCCAGTGAAATATTTATCTTTTTAATTGAAAATTCATCTTCTTATTTTGAAATCTAACTATTCTGGTTGAAGATTTTTGTTATCTAAATTTCTTTTTTTAATTGTAAGTTTAACTGTTTTTATTTATGTAATAAAATGGTATTTTTTGTTGAAAATTAGAGTATTCTTCTCAAAATTGATTTATTTTGCAATGTTTGATCTGTTGTGTTAAAGGATGTTCAAAATGAACGTCATGAATAAGAATGAAAGTTTGCGTTTTGCGACGAATATAAATATTTTGCTTCTAGTTGACCGGGGGAATGGGAAAAATTGACCTTGAAGAACCGAGAAATGACCGGGAATTTGAACTCGTCCGCCGAATCGCCACCCTGATTATAAATGAAATTTAAGTCTACCTTCAAGTCCCAAACAACAAGTTGACCATCCAAACTGCTTGTACTGAAACTTGATTCCGACACTTTGCGTACGCAAGTGACTGTATTTTGGTGAATGCTGTCCAGGGAACTGTCGTTTGTTTCTACTCTTGCTTGTCGATCCAACGATTGGAATTTTCTCATAGCAGACAATCCAGCTGCTCCTTTCTTTTGCGTATTGTCCAACTTCGATGCGAAGTAAATTTGACCATTATCGTCCACAGAGTACAACATCGGCATGCAATTGTGACCCTGCAATATAACATTCTTGTAATATTAAAGCAGCACTTTATTCTAAAGATATGAACAATCTTCCATGAATGATTTTCAGGGTTGTTGCAGATGTAAGATCTCAAAATGTTATGACTTTTACAGATTTTGCCGTATCATTATCAATGAATGATTCAAGATATTTCTGAAACTCCGGAAGATTCCAGAAAAGTTCAAAGATATTCGGAAAGATTTCAGAAGATTCCACAAAAATTTCCAGGATTTTGAAACATTTCGAATAGTTCGAAAGGTTTCGAGAAATTGACAAACGTTTTAAAATATTTCACGAGTTTTAACAGAGATTTGAACGATTTTACAAAGAATTTGAAGAGATCCCAGAAAATTTGAAAACATTTCAGAGATTTAGGAAGATTTTAAAGAAATCCACAAATATTTTGGAATGCTCTACAGACATTTCTAGGATTTTAATATATGGAAAGTCAAAGATTCTGAAAGATTGCACAAAGATTTCAAAATATTTTAAGAGATTGATAATTTCATAAGATTTCCAAGAATTCAAAGAATTTCGATGATTTCAAATAAACTTACAAAGATTAAGCAAGACTCCAGAAAGACTGTACAAGATTTAACAAAGATTTCAACAATTTCACAAAAATTCCAAAATTTTTCAGAACATTTCGAAATATTCCGTAAGATTTCAAAATATTCCACACGGTTTCACGAAGTTTTCGACAACCTGAAAATTATTGCAGAATTTTTGAAAGATTCTAAAAGATTTCACAATGTTTCACAGAGACATCAAAGATTGAAAAAATGTCAAAGATATTCGAAAAGATTGTCAAAGATTCCACAGATTTCCAGGATTTTGAAACACTTCGAATATTTAGAAAAGTTTTAAAGAAACTGACAAACATTCCAAAAATATTCCACAAGTTTTCACGAAGATTTTAACTATTTTACAAAAAACTTCAAAATATTCAGAAAATTTTTAAATAGACCAAAGATTTCAGGAGAATTTCAAAGAAATTCACAAATATTTTGGAATACTTCACGAAGATTGTTAGGATTTCACTACAGAAGAATTTTAAAAGATTTCTGAGTTATTCAAAAACTTTCGAAGATTTCAAATGGATTTACAAAGATTTAATGAGATTCTACAAAGATTTTACAAGATTTAACAAAGATTTTAACGGTTTCACAAAATTTTTTTATTTGTTAAGAACATTCCGAAATATTCCAAAAGATTGCAAAATATCCCACAATTTTTTCCGAAGTTTTTGACGACCTTACAAATATTTTAGAATTTATGGAAAGATTCTCAAATATTTCACAAGGGTTCACAAAGATATCAGATTTAAAAAAATTTGTTAAGAAATTCACAAATATTTTTAATCATTTCATGAATACCTTAAAGATTTCAAAAGATTCGAAGATTATTCTCTGAAATTCGGTGACAATATTAGAACATTTTTGAGAATCATAAAATTTTATTTACATTATTTTCAATAGAAGAAAAAATCAGTTCTTATGAATCAAAGGGTTGACCACTCAACTTTTGAGTGCATATCGGATTCCAAGATTTGAAGAGACCAAAAGATTTTCAAAATTTCAGGGAGATTTGAAAGAAATGCACAAAAATTTTTCAAAAATTTCCACAAATATGTTCAGAATTTCACAAAATTTTGAAACATTTGAACAGACTCCGCATGGTTTTCTGAAGATTCCAACGATTTCAAGAAATTTTGATAAAATTTACAAACGTTTCAAATCGTTCCGTAATTACCCGGGAAATTACGAAAGATTTGAAAGATATTCTTGAAAATTCTCGATAATATAATTACAACGTTTCTTTCAAAAATATAAATATATTTATCAAGGGCTTGACCATTCAAATTCACAAAGATAACAGAAAGATTCCGAAGAAATTCACATCGGTTTAAGAATGTTTCACAAAGATTTCCAGGATTTCGAAAAACTTCAAAGAAATTCACCAAGATATTCAATCATTCCATCAATACCTCAATAGTTCTACAAATATTCAAAAAGATTACAGAAGATTTGAAAAATTCCAAAGATATTTAATGGCATTTGTAAAGATTTAGGAATATTCTAAAAGGTATTAATAGATTTCAAAGATTTCAATGGAATGAATTAAAATCTTAAAAAATAATTTTATGCAATATTTACCGCTGCGACAATGGAATTAGGTCCCACCCACAAACAACTTAGAAACGGTAAATGCTCTGTGAATAATCTCACAACTGCGTTTCCTTTCGTTGCATCTGCAACACATATCGAGGAATTGTGTCCAACCCAGCAAATTTTGTTGCCACAGGGACTGAAGGCAACAGCGTGTACCCATCCACCTGAAAATTGAAAAAATCTGAGATAATAATAAACTCTTCAAATCTAAAAGATTGGAAACAATTGTTGAATCAAGATACATTATTAAAAAAAAAACTTTTTTGCTTGGACGCGACAGGGAATTTTTTTTGAAAATTTTGAAGTTGAGCTTTACAGATAATAATAATAATAAATCTTTATCTTCATCTTTAGATGAAATTCGATTTTTTTATGTTGACCTCAAATGCAGCTAGGGCTTATAGAGATGCAATAAGTTGAATTTCAAACTTGAAACCATTCATTTGTAGATAATAATGAATTAGTTATATTTTCAGTTGATGAACTTATTTTTCGTTAAAAATAATTTTTCAATCTAAAATTTAGGACTAACCATTCCATTTTCGGTTGAAAAATTGATATTTTTTAGTCAGAACTTCAACTCCTAAGTTGAGAAGTTATTTTTTCAAATTGAAAATTCAATTATTGGGTTAAAAAATTGATGTATTTGTATGATAACTTGTCTTCTCTGAGTAGAAATTTTATTTAATTGAAAATACAACTAGACTTGGTTAGAAATTGAAATCTTTTTTTGAAAATCTATCTTTTCGTTGCAGTAGAAAATACATTTTTTTAACTGAACATGTAACTCTTGAATTCTCTGTTAAAACCTTATAATTTGAATGAAAATTAATCTTTCCATCTTTCCACTGAAGTTTCATGTTATATGGTTAAAAATTCAATTCTTGGTAGTTCAATAATTTATCTGTTGTGATTGTGGATTCAACAATATTTATTTTCAAGTTAGTTTTTGTGATTCGATTCAACTATTTTTGATTCTTAATTAGAAACTTTTTTGGTTTAAAAATCAACTACTTGGTTTAAGATGAAATACAAATTTGTTTGTCGTTAAAACGGTACCGTTTTTGGTTAAAAATTGATATTTTTCTAGTCAAAACTTCAACTCCCAAATTCAAAGATTTTTTTTTTAATTGAAAGTTTAAATTATGGATTAAAAATAAAAGCTTTGTGCTCATCAGTTGTCTTTTTTAATAGAAATTCAATCTTCTTGTTTCTGAAAATGACCTTTTCCATTAAAAATACAACTATATTTGGTTCAAAATTGAACTATTTCCTTGAAAATGTATCTATCCAATTCTTTGTTGAAATTGGTCTTTCCATCTTTTTTGGTTGGAAATGGGACTGTCTGGGCAATGATTAAAGTTTTGTGAAACGTTGAAGATTCATGATTTTGATACTATCATCTTCTCATTATTCATGATTTTGGTTGAAATTTCATGTTTTCATGCTAGTGTGTGGTGAGATAGTTTTTCATCAATGGAATCATTTTTTTTTTTTTTGATCTTCTAGACTGGAAATCTGAAAACTTTATTTTAAGTCCCAGCGTTAGAATAATTTACCATTATTTCACTGAGAAAAAAGTGATTCATAATTTAAGTTAAAAATTCAAAAATCTGATTGTGAATTACGTTTTTTCTTAGTATTAAACTGCTTTGTAGCTTATTGGTTTATTTGACAAAAATTAAACTGTTTAGTGGAAAGTGAACTTTTTTGTTGATGAAACAAAATTTCCGAGTTGAGAATTTGTCTTTTTGGCTGAAAAATTCAACATTTTAAGAGGGTACAAAACTTTTTGGTTGAAGGATAACATTCAAGCTTCGCTAAACGTGACTGCACATGACATCTAAATTCGCGACTGTACGGAAGGAATGAATCACTTCCCCAATTTTTTCGAAGTTTGCAAAGTTCGAAATACAAAATTCATTAATTTTAATTATTGCAGATCAGGGTGTCAATTCGGCGGACGATTCCAAATTAACGGTCATTTTCCGGTTTTCCCCAGTCAAGTTTTTCAACTTTTCCGGTCAACTAGAGCAACATATTTATATTTGTCGTAAAACGATAAAATTTATTTTCATTCAAATCTGAAAATCCTTTAACACAACCGATCAAACATTGCAAAACGAATAAATTCTAAAAAGAATACTCAAATTTTCAACAAAAAATATAATTTTTTACAAAAGTTGGAACAGTTAAACTTTCAATTTAAAAAATCAATTCACGATAACAAAAAAAAACAACAGACTTCCAACAAAATAGTTAATTTTTCAACCAATGTGATGAATTTTCAAATAACATTATATGAATCTTCAACCAGAACAGTTGAATTTCAAAACAAGAAGATGAATTTTCAACTAAAAAGATCAATATTCAACTGGAGCACTTCAATTTCCAACAATGAAGGTGAATATTCAAATAAGAAGATTGATTTACACATAAAAATCATTTTCTAAGAAAAAGAAGATGTTTTAATAAAATATTCGGTTTTTAAAGTCGAAAAATAATTATTTTCAACCAAAAATGGAATAATGAAATTTTTAGTTCAAAAAACTAATTTCAAAACAAGCATAAGTGTTTTATACCCAAAAAAAGAATCTTTAACTGAAGGAGTTGAGTTTTCAAATAGATAAATTAACTTTCACTGAAAAGATGAATCGTCAACGAAAATTTTATTACACAAATTTTAAATTGAAAAAAATGGATGCTTAACTAAACAAATAGATTTTTAACTGAAACAGTGAAATTTTTAATTGGAATGAGTCGAATTTACAGTTGAAAAAAATTTCTTATAACAAAAAAAAAAAAAACTAACTTTCAAACAAATTATTACATTTTTACACAAAATTATGAAGAATCAAATGAAATTGTAAATGTTCAACTGAAGTAGTTGCATTTCAAACCAGAAAGACGGATGTTCATCTGCAATGATGAACATTTAACTTTTAATTTTTGACACAATATTAATTTTCAACCAAAAAATACAATTTTTCAACAGAAAGGTTGAAACTTGAACCACAAAATCAGAGTTTCCAACTAGATACATGTTCGACCAGAATGAAAATTGTTTGGATGCATAACTTGAATTTTTAACCGTAAAGAATAATTACTAAATATAAAGAATCATTTTCTAAGAAAAAAGATAATATTTTACAAAATAGTCGAATTTCAAAGTAAAAAAATTATTATTTTCAACCAAAAATGGAACAGTAACATTTTTAGTTTGAAAAAACAATTTTTAACCAAGAATGGGTCTTTTATTCTAAAAAAAAAGAATCTTCAACTGAAGGAGTTGAGTTTTCAAACAGATAAATAACTTTTACTGAAAAAGATTACTGAACAAAAATTTGATTACTCATATTTCAAATCGAGGAAAATAATGTTTAACTAAAAAAAAAAAATTTCAAAGGAAACTTTGGAATTTTAAATTGGGATAAGTTAATTTTTCAGTAAAAAAAAATTACTTATCACAAAAAAAAACTAACTTTGAACAGAAAAAACTATCTCTCAACAAACAAACAAACAAAAATGACTGTCAAAGAAATTGATACATTTATACACAAAATGATGAAGATTCAAATGAAACTGTAAATGTTCAACTGAAGTAGTTGAATTTTGAACCAGAAAGACGAATGTTTAACTGGAATGATGAATATTTAACTAGAACAGTTCCATTTTTGACCAAAAATTAATTTTCAACCAATAAATACAATTTTTCAACAGCATGGTTGAAATTCGAACCCTAAAAATGAAAATATTATATATTTATAATATTTATTGTCACTATTTTAATATTTTTAATATTAATATTTCTTCTTCGGAATACTACTTCTTCTCTAAAAATTGTCCAAAGTACTCTCTTTATTTAAAATTAAGAAGAGGGAACTTTAAAACTGTAACGAATTTTGAATTGGAGGAACGATTTTTAAAAATTCTTCTCCATAAATATTTTTTGAAATTCCCTGTCCCAAGTCAGATAAATGAGGAAAAGCAAATGAAACGTGATGAATACATTTTTTTTTTTTGTTGAAAAAATGAAGGTGATAATTCCATCTGTAGGTTCGAGCTATCATCAATTCGATTATCAAATTTGTATCAGCTCAAAAAATCTCACAGAGAAAGAAAGTTGCAAAACGTTTTTCTTATAATGGAAAAAAATGGAAATTCTTCCTCTCATGACGTATAGATAAGATCTCTTTTTGATTCATAAAAAGAAAACGGTTATTTCTCTTCTTCTTTTTTTGTAGAATTTTCAATAGTCTATGTTGAGTCAAGCGAATTCCCGGTTTAAATAGAAATAATAAAAAGATCGAGGTCTTGGAATTAAATTTAAGGTCATTTCCAGGATTATTAAGGTGTGTAGCTCCAATCGCCACACTCATTCTCTGACCGAGGAAATTCCCCGATTTTTCCATGATTTCTAGGTTTTTCCTCAACTGCGGTCACTCTGATTGTACTATTTTTCACTAGAAATTAGAAATAAACTTACCTCCACTCAAAGAATTCGCAAATTCAGCAAACAATGTTCCCAGTGAGGAACTGGTTCCCCATGCGCTTTGGTTTTGTGCATCCTCCATATCCTTAATGCAAGCACTGAAAACTCGAACTTTATAATCAGTTGATCCAGCTACTAAGACTTTGTTATTTGGATGCCAATCAATTGCAGTCACTGTAGATCGCAAGGGTCGTTTAATATGCTTTGAGACCCACCAATTGTTCTCGGAAGCAAAATAACAAACAGAGATGATCCTGTCCCCAGAACCAACAGCAAATTTGTTTTCTGCAAAAGAAAATAAAGTCATGCTTTCAACTATTTCCTAAGAATCAAGACTAGAGATATATTATAGAATCTTAAATAAGAGAGACTGTCTCTAGATTGTTATATAATATGTATATAAAATTATTATAGCAAAAAATAAGAATTTTCAACAAATGTATGAATTTGGAACTGAATAATCGAATTCACAACTAGACAAGATTAGATTTCTAACAACAACAAAGATCGATTTTTCAACAAAGCAGATAACTTTTCAACTAAATGTTTCAATTTTTATCTGGAAGGATTAGTTTCCTACCACAAGAGAAGCAATTTCAACGTTTCATCAATATAGTTGAATTTTTAGCGAATAGATTTACTTTTTTACGAGAAAAGACGAATTTTTACAAAAATAAAATACACGAATTTTCAACCGACTAGTTGAATTTTCTACTGAGGTAGATAAATTTTCTAATCAAACATGAAATGGTGAAAATTTGAATTCATAATTCAGATTTCAAACCAAAAAAGAACAACAAATTTCCAACATAAAGGTTCCTTTTTTAAGTAGAGATATGAATTATCAACTAAAATGATTTATCATAGAAAAGGATAGCTGGAACTTCCACTGCTACAGATTGGTAGTCAACGAAAAAATTATATTTTTAACCGAAAATATCCAAATTTCTACCAAAAGAGATCAATTTTAAACCAAAAAGATAAAAATTTAGCAATATGCATGAATCGCGAAGCAAATAGTCGAATTTGCAAAATGGAGAATATCGTATTTCTACCAAAAGAAACAACAATTTTTCAACAAAACAGATGACACTTCAACCAAATATTAGTTCATTTTCTAGCTAAAAAGATTGAAACATTTTTACCACATCGAAATTTATACCAGACGGAATTTCAACAAAACACATCTATTCTTTACCACATAGTTGATTTTTGAAATAAAATATCTGAACATCAACCGAGAATGAAACGGTTCTATATTAAACCACAAATGTTTTAATTTCTACCGGCAGAAAAGAGCTTAAAAAAAAAAAAAACTGGGTCGATTTCCGTGAAATACAACGATTTCAGAGTTTGGGTCATCCACAAATTATGAAAGCCCCCCCCCCCTCCCCACACCCGAACCCAAATAAAATTAGTTTTAGAAAAAAATGGGTTTATAACAGGAATTTATTTTTACAAACATAAAATTTATTCTAGTAGAGATTTTATAATTTTTTGTTGGATCAGCAAATATCTATTCTAAGTTGAGAATTCAGCTATTACATTGAAGATTCATCACATACGTTGAAGATGGTTTTTTAGAAGGTTGGAAATAGATGTTTTTCCACTGCAAATTCAACTATTCTATTTTTGGTTGAGACTGTTTTTTTTTTAAATTTAAAATATGTACATCTTTTTAACAGAAAAATTGATTTTGTAATTTCAGGGACTGTTCAGGGCCTACAATGTTGCGCATTTCAAAACACTTCGTGTATCCCGGGTTTAAAAGAGAGTAGTCAAAAATTAAAAAGTGTGCCGTAAGAATTTCAGAATGTAATAAAAAAAAATGCGACATATTTCGCCTAAATGAGTATTCATTTTTTTTAAGTCTATTATATATTTCTTAATGAAATTCCATGATTTATGGTTTAAAATTTTATTATTTCGTCAAAAGTTTAATCATTTTGTTGGATATTCAGCAGTTTGGTTGCAAATATAACTATTTGGTTTAAGGTTAATATTTATGTTCGAGTTGAGAATCAAACTATTTTGTTGAAGATTCATCATATTAGTTAAAAATTAATTTTTTGTCTTGGTTGGAAATAATTTTTTTTCCCACTGAAAATTTAACCATTCTATTTTTGGTTGGAAATGCTTCCGTTTTCAAGTTTAAAAAGAAGGTTTTTTTTTGTCAAAAATGTGATTTTAGGCATTTAAGGCCTTAAAGACATTATACACAGTAGAAATTTCAGAATCAAATCAAAAAGATTGAACTATTTTCGCTTTGAAGACAATATTTTTCGTTTGAAAAGTCTGCTATTACATTTCTGGTTGAGGATTCATCATTTACGGTTGAAAAACGATTGTTTCGTTAGAAATGTTTATTTTTTTCAAGAACTCAGCAATTTTGTTAACGAATTTTTATATTTGAAATTCATTCCTTTTAGTAGAAATTTCATCATTTTGTGATATGTTCACGTTGAGAATTCAATTATTTTGTTGAAGATTCATCATATCAGTTGAAAATTAGTATTTTTATTGGTTGGAAATAAATTTTTTCCCACTGAAAACCTAACTATTCTATTATTAGATGAAAATTCTTTCATTTGTAAGTTAAAGATACGTATTTTTTCTGCAGAAAATCGATCTGTTTTGTTGAGAATTTGTCTTTTTTGGTAAAAATTGAATCTTTTCGTTCCAAAATGCAACTGTTTGGTTGAAAATTGATATTTTTCGTAGGAAATTCGTTTTCCCGTTAAAATTATAATCTTGTTGTTTAGAAAGGCAACTGTTTGTTTGAAAATTATCTGTTTTGGTTGTTGATACAACTACTTGCTTGAAAGCTGAAATACTTTAAAATTATTTTATCCGACTTGGAGATTGATCTCTCTCTCTTCAGATATACAATTGAGGTGTTTTCTCACAAATTACTTTCCTATTGGTTAAGAATGAATTCTTTCAATTAAAAGTGTATCTTTTCTAGTTGGAAATAAACTTTTCACTTCGAACTTCAAGCATTTCGTTAAAACTTCGTTTTTTTGGTGTAAAATTAATTTTTTCAATTTGACTTTACAGCAGAAAATATTCCTCCTAGGGTAGAGATGCCACCCCTTTCTGCGAATAATTGATTCATTTAAATGTACGCCATTCTGCGAAAAAGTGCATAGAAGTAATTATATCCGCAGCAATTCCAGAATATATTAGAAGTTTCAGACGCCTCGTTTGAACAATTTTTATTCTTTTATTGCATATATTTTGTCCAGGAACTCATTGAGTGAAAAGGGTTTCAAATTCTCTATGCTTTTGATTATGGGCAAGAATTCGTACAAATTTCGTACAAAATCATAGAAATTATTTCCACCACGGAGTATGAAGGGATTCTCAATAATTGTAGGATAATACAATGAAACGAAACAACTCACATTTTATTGAAAATTCAATTCAATAAATAGGATAAGAAAATAAAATTATATTAATCATTAAATTGAAGACGATTAGAGTAATAAAAAAAAATCGTAAAATCAGAAACTAATAATACAGAAAATAAATTCTCAGTCATTGAATGAACTTAAAAATCAATTTTTATAAACTGCCTAAAATAATAAAAACGTGTGTCCCAGCGTCAACAGAAAAACTATCTCGCTTACTGACTTAGAACTGGTTGATTTTTTGTTATAAAATTCTTTACAGCTTCATTTAGGAACTGGTAATTCAGAAATTGAATTCTTAGTTTTCAATGAATTTCAAAATTCATGAAACCTTTTTTGTCTCTTTCGAAAGTCGGCGAAATGTGGGTTGATTCCTCTTCCTGTTTCACCCTGCAAGTATTGAATTCCAAACAATTCTCACCAACATTATTATCAACATTCAAAACCTCTGAAATGGTAATCATATTATTTATACTGCCTTTCCCAAGTTTTCCAGAACTTTTTCAAAATTCCATGATGACTTTGCGAGGGATAAGTTAAAGGAAGAATAAAATGTACCTAACGGAGACCACTTTACACAAGTGGCTGCTCGATTCGTTCGCAGCAAAACCCAGGCTGGATTCCACTTTCCATCTTCCCCTAGCGTCCAGACAAAAGCGTTCTTGTCAGCTGCACAAGTTACGATTCGATTTGTCTTTGGAGCCCAATCGATCCCAGTTACTCGCTGATCATGTTCTTGCATTACTTGTAATTGCTTCCATCCCATCGACTGGTGCTTGTAGACGTGAACCTCATTATTATTTGGACACAAGGCCACTTCTGCAACATTAAAAAATTGAAATTAAATCTGCAATTCAAAACATTAAAAATTAAAAAAAAATCAAATTTCTACGCAACGTCCAACAATCAAATGACAGTCTAAAACTCCTGGAAGTTAAAGTGGAAAGCCAAAAATCCAACGACCAAACTGGAAAGCACCGTTAAATGTCTCTATTGAAATTTGAAAAAAAATAAAAAAATAAAAAAGAGGAATGATAAATGAGAAGGCAACTTTCGAAACCCTCGTTCTTCTCTTCTATTTAAGCTTTCGTCTTCTTTTATTTTTGAAGTGAAACTCCAACATACGCGTTGTTAACCAGGGTGGCGATTTGACAATTTTAAATTCCCGGTTCTCCCCGGTCCAGTTTTTCAATTTTCCCGGTCAACTAAAAGTAACATATTCATATTTGTCGCAGAACAGAAACATTTATTTCAATTCGTGAGATTCGTTCTAAAAATCCTTTAAAAAAACGGATCAAGAATAATTACATAATAAATTGATTTTGAAAAATATACTCAAATTTTCCACGGAAAAATATAATTTTTTTTAACAAAAGTTGGAACAGTTAAACTTAAAATAGGAAAAATCAATTTGCGATAACAAAAAAAGATGAATTTCTAACGAAATAGTTCATTTTTCAACCAAAGTGATTTATTTTCAAATAACATTATGAATCTTCAATCAGAACTGTTAAAATTCAAACCAAGAGGATGAATTTTCAACTAGAATAATAAATATTCAACCAGAGCACTTCCATTTTCAACCATGAAGGTGAATCTTCAAAAAAATATATTAATTGTCAAATAGAAAGACTAATTTTCTACCAAAAAATACAATGTTTCAACAAAATAGTTGAATTCTGAACTCAAAAAATACTTTTTTTCAACCGAAAATGGAACAGTGACATCTTTAATGTAAAAACCTAATTTCGTATCAAACATAAAAGTTTTTAACTAAAACAAAGAATCATCAACTGAAAGAGTAAAATTTCCAAACAGATGAATTAATTTTTAGTAAAAAGATAAATTATTGTCAACCATAATTTTAATACTCAAATTTTGAATTCAACCCAACAAATGAATTTTCAACTACAACTATTGAATTTTCAATTGGAATAAGTTGAATTTTCAGTTGAAAAAAATTACTTATGACAATAAAAAACTAACTTCAAAACAAATCGCATTTTAAGCAAACTGATTAATCTTCAAATAAGATTGTAAATATTAAACTGTATCAGTAGAATTTTGAATCAGAAAGACGAGTTTTTCCTTGAAATGATGGACCCTCCACCAGAATAGTTAAAACTTTCGACCAAAAATTAATTTTCAACCAAAAACTACAATTTTTTAACAAAATAGTTGAATTTTGAGCTACAGAGATAATCATTTTCAACCAAAGATAAAATAGTTACATTTTTGTCTCAAAAATTAATTTTGAAACAAACATAAGAGTTCGACTGATATGAAAAATATTCAACTGTCAAACTTGGATTGTTAACCGTAAAGAAGAATTTTCGAACAAGAAAAGTAACTTTCGAAGGAAAATATGATTTCATACCAAAAAATCCATTTTTTCACAAAATATGTGAATTTTCAGGAAAATGGTTGAAGGAGAAAAAGATGTAAAAGACAAGTAGTCTACACTTTTACATGTTTTTCTCAAATTATCTACCCTGTACGACAAAACCACATCATTTATGAAAGAAATATTCGAATTTTCAATTCAAAAAATAAAAGTAACTTTCGGAGAAAAAGATAATTTAATACCAAAAATCAATTTTCCAACAAAAGTATGTGGATTTTCAACCAACTAGTTAATCAATCCATAAAGACAAATTGCCATCCGTTCCACGTAAAAGATTCCCTGTTCCAAGTGAAATTATGTCTTTACTAAAACTCCTTGTCCTAAAATGAAAACTATAATTATTTTATAAAAGATATGATGAAATCTCTTTTTAATTTATAAAAAGAAAGCAGACATTTTTGTATTTTTACGGTAAAATTTTGAATTGCCTTGGTTGAGTCAAGTAATTTCCGGGTTTCAAAATTGAATTCCCGGTCATTTACCGGTTAGTAAAATTCTCGGTCATTTCCCGGTCCGTCCTGGTTTCCCGGTCAAATCGCCACCCTGCTAACTGTCAAATCGGTGACGCTCTCAGTGAAACCATGATGATCCGAACTTTTCTACCATAATAAGTGAATTTTCATTCCATAAGGACTTATTTTCAATGAAAGAGTTGAATTTTCGACCAGAAAGATGAATGTACATAAATAGTTACATTTTTAATAAAATTCTGAATTATCCATAAAAAATAATCAAATATTCAGGCAAGAAAGACCAATTGTTTACAAAAATCTCATTTTCAATCAAAGAATATTACTTTTCTACCACAAAAGATAGAAGCTCAACTAAAACAGACAAAATGTTCATAAAAAAGTTTAAATTTCCACCATAAAAGATGACTTTCACGAAGTAGCTTGATTTCCAACAAAACATTTTGACTTCCAACAAAACAGTTGCATTTTTGACCAACGAAGATAAATTTTCAACCAAGTAGATAAATTTTCTATCAAAAGACGATTTTTGACAAATTCAGGAATTTTTTACGAGTAGCTGAATTTCCAACTGAAGAACACATGTTTTCATTGAAAAATATAATGCCTAAATCAGTTTCAAAATTACATTTCAACAAAATATAATCCAAAACTTCAATTTGTTTAATGAAACAAACAAAAAGAGTTCTTAACAAAATAGTTCAATCCCTCAACCAAATAGATGAATTTCCAGAAAAAAATTTAATTTCAAATCAAGGAAAATAAATTTTCAAGTAAATAGCCAAAGTTTCAACTAAAAAAAAAAGTCAGTTTCGAATCCTCAAAAAAGGAAGATTTTTAACAAAATACATGAACTTTTAACCGAATTATTAAATTGCAAACAAAAAGATTGATTGAACTTTTTGTAGAAAAGTTGGATTTTCAACAAAGCAAATGAATTTTTGAAATACAAAAAAGAATTTTCAAAAAAAGAGGATTCTTGACTCAAAAATCGAAAACTAAGATCACTTGAGAGGAAACTATCTAACAAAAGAAAAAGAAAAATAAAAGAAAAAAAAAAAAGAAAAAAAAAGAAAATCTATCATTTGAATTCAACAAAAAAAGGAGAATTTCCGAAAAATAGTTGAATGAAATATCATTTATACTAGAAAAGATGAGTTCTTAACTGAAAAGTTCAGTCCCTAATCAGAAAGATGAATTATTTTAACAGAGTATATACATTTTTCACCAAATACTTACATTCTTTAGCTTCAAAGATGAATTTTCTACCAAAAAAATTATTCTCATAACAAAACAGATGAATTTTGATGGAAAATATAATTCCAAAAAGAGAAATTCCATAAAAACTGTATAATCTTCAACAACAAAAAAATGAATTCTCAACAAAAAACGTGCGAGTTGATATTTGATCAGAATACATTTGAATATAAAATCAAAAACATTTGAATTCAACCAGAAAGAACAACTTTCGATCAAAATGGTCAAATTTTAACGAAAGAGATGAAGTTTCAACTAGAATGATAAATCTTCAGAAAAAGAGGGATTATGCAGACAAGAAATCAGCATTCAACTAAATAGTCAAATCATCAACCAACATATAATTTTTTGCCCAGGAAGATTAAGTTTTCTGCCAAGAAAGAAAAATCATAAACAAAATATGAGTTTTCTACCAAATAGTTGATTTGTCAACGGAAAAGATGAATTTTCAACCGTATACGGAATGTTTCATTTTTCGATTGAAAAAAATTAACTTTAATCAAAATGAAATATTTGTTTTCAACACGATAGTCAAACTGGCTACAAAAGAGATAAAGCTTCTGCCAAAGGAATGCATTTTCTTGGAATAGATCAACTTTCAACCAAGTATTTGAATATTGGATAATAAATGACGAGTTTTTAACAAATTAGTTGTATTTTCAAAAAATAATTGAATTTTCAACCAAACAGTACGATTTTGAACCAAAAAAGATGAGTTCCGTCCTAAAAATGGACTTTTTAACAACAATAAACAACTTTGAGGGAAAAACAGCGACAATACGAAAAAAGTGGAAGTTTTTTGATTGTAGGAGGAAAAAGGAGAATCTTGAAAGGAATTTCCGAAAAGAGTAGAATAAGAGAAAGGATATAAAGTCTATAATATGGGAGTGATTTTCAAAGTTATTATTAAGCAGGGTGATCTTTATGGAAATTCGCGAATTTTGTTGCAATTTATCAACACAAAGGGTTTCTGGGTTCTGCGTCATTGGTAATTTGATTACTTAGTCAAAAATTTAGCTATTTGGTTTGAAACCCCACTTTTCTAACGAAATTCACTTTTTTTGTTTGTTCAAATATCAACTCTTATGTTGAAAAATCCAACGATCTTATTGAAAAATTCAACAATTCGGTACATATTTACTTTTATTTTTGACTGAAAAATATTTCTGGGTTAAAAACTCCTCTCTTGTTGAAAATTAATCTATACTTGCTACAAATTGTACCATTTTGTTGAATATTCATGAATTGAAAATTTGCATTTGTGGGTTGCAAACTTTCATGATTTGCTGAACAATTCTACAATTGGTTATCTTTGCAAATCCAAATTCTTGATTGAAAGTTGAACTATTTTGTTGAAATTGGATTTTTTACTTGGTTAAGAATCATCTTTTGAATTCATTTCATTGGTTTAAAAATGCATCTTCAATGGTTAAGAATGTAACTTTGATCGAGAATTCATCTTTCATGGTTACAGATTTATTCATTTGGTTAGGAATTTGAGTACTCCGCTATAAATTCGACAGTTTTGTTAAAAAGTCATACTTTTTGTTTAAACAATTTTTTGATTGGGTTGAAAATTCTACTGCTTACCAAGAGGATTAATATTTTACAAGAAAAGACCAATTTTTAACAAAACTGTTGAGGCTCAAACTTCAAAGGCAACAACACAATTCAACTTTCAACCCATAAATATAAATTTCAAGAAGAAAGTTACTTCTTTAGCGAATAAGAGAATTTCCAAACAAAGAGATGAACCTTACAATAAAAAAAACTATTTTTAAACACAACAGTTCCATTTCAAACATGAAATATTGAAAATTCGAAAAAATATATTTTTCAACCTGAAAGTTTAATCTTCAGTCAAATTTTTGATTCCCAAAGCTAGAAGAAAATAATTATCTATAAAAATGTTGAATTTTTAACCTGAAATTACGATTTTTTCTACCAAGGAGTCATTTCCTACAAAAAGAGTTCGATTTTCAACCAAATAGTTTATTTTTGTACCGAAATATTTGATTGTAAGTCAGGGAGCTAAATTTCCAACAGATTGAATTTTTAACCTGAACACGAATTGAAGCTGGAACACGAATTCTCTACAAGACAATTGAACTTTAAACCCAAAAATACAATTTTCTCACAAGGAAGTCTATTTTCTACCAATCAGTTGAATTTCTGCAAAAAAAGGTTCAATCTTAGACCAAATATTAAAATATTATACCAGAACAATTTAATTTTTCACTGAAATAACGGGTTCTTAGCAAATTATTGAACTTCTACCCGAAAATGTGATTTCTTAAGGAGGAAGTTAATTTTCAACGAAATATTGTATTCTCTTAACACATTGTTCAATTGTAAGTCAGAAACATGAGTTTCCAACAGAATAGTTGAATTTTTAACCCGAAAATATGATTTTTCAAAAGAAGAGTTACTTTTTTACTGAGTACGAACAATTAAATTGAAAAATAAATAGCAGAAACATCTCAGAAACTTCAAAACTTTCCATTTTCGAACATTTCCAGTCTAATCCGAAGCCCCGTTTAGTCTGAAGAACATAAAATTACAAAAGAATCTAAAAATTGAATCGGAAAATAATTATAAGAATTTTTAAACATCAATAAAAACAATAAACGCAACCTTTTCTGTAATCTCTATAAACTTCATGACTTCATTTTATTATTTATTCCTGTCTACAAACCAGTTCGATCTTTATTCCAGGCATGACAGGAGACGGCATCCAATCCAAAATTGTGTACGTCCGTCATTTCAGAAAAACCAGCTTGGGGATTAATATTGCACTCGATTCACAAAGAAGCCTAAAGAAATGTCACTGTTCTCTCGAAAAGGGAGTAAATACGTTTTTGGTGAATCACACAAGAAATTGCTTGGGTGCGGCCAACAACCCGGTTCTTTTCAAACGAAATTTAATCGGACGGATCGTATTTTAGGGACCTTGGGAAATTCGTGGACTATGGTCAGTCTACACGAATCTCCTTATCCCTCAAAAGATTTGAAAGTTTTTGCTTTCCCCCCAAAAAAGGGTGGATTTTTGATCTGACAGTTCGACTTCGCCCGGAAACTGGAGATTAGGTTAGGTTCAGCCAAAGATTCAGCAGCCCTTGTTGAAACTTCACTGAAGAGTCGTATAGGGGGGCTTTTTGGACTTTGTAGACTGCTGCCATCTACATTATCAGATGAAACGGAAACAGAAAAAGCTGTATATTTTGAATATCTGTCCTTATTTGTTGCAAGTTTTCAAGCACTTTAATTATTCTTGATGGATTTTAATCTTACGTCCTATAAAAGTGAGGTTGAATTGATTTAAATATGAATTAGTATCATCATCAGCTTTGAAAAAAGTTTCATTTGGCAACTTTGGGGTTAGAAGTTTGAATATGTAAAATTTATGATGAATGAATTTCTCAGGAAATAAAAATGTTAATTTCCTACCTACACAGATGGATTAAACGCGAAACAATTTAATTTTCAACCCGAAAATACGATTTTTTGAGGGGGAAGTTAATTTACAACAAAATAATTTAATTTTCAACATAAAAGTTAATTTTGCATTGAATAGTTTAATTTTCTTCTGAACTATATAATTTTAAGTCAGACAATAGAAAATTATTTTCATATCAAATCGTTAGATGATCAACAAAAGATGATTTTCTACTAGAAAAGTTAATTGTCTACAAAAAGTCTGTATTTTTAACATAATATTATCATGGATTTCAAACAAACTGTTGAGTTTTTGAGCGAATATATGAATTATCTATCACACGATTTAACTTTAAGTCCAAAATATGATAATTTAATATTAATATAAACAAAACATAATTTCCCACAAGACAGCTAACTTTTCAACTCGAAAATATCATTTTCTTTAATGAACAGTTATTTACAACCAAATAATTGAACTTACAACCAAATAGGTAAATATTACAAATAAAAAATTAATTTTCAACAAAGAATGTACCTTTTCGTTGAATTTTATACCTAATTAAAAAGCCAGTTTCCAAGAAAATAAAATTCTACCGAATGGCCTATTTTTAAGTCAGAAAAACAATTTTCCAACAGCATAGTTACATTTTCAACTCAAAAATACGAATTTTTATTTGAAAAAATTATTTTTAACCAAATAGTTTGATGTCATTATAATTGCTAATTCTCAAAGCCAATATGAGACAAATCATCTACAAAGCAGTTGAATTTTTAACCTACAAATATGATTTCTTACAGAAAAGTTTTTTTCTTTTACCAAAAGTTGAATCCCCACCAGAAAAAGTTTAACTTTCAGCAAAATAGTTGAATTTCCCACCATAGCAATTCAAAGTTCTAATGAAAATATGAGATTTTCAACCCAAAATATTATATCCATATAAAGCAAATTTTTTTAAACAAATATATTTATCTTCGAACTAATACTCAAGTTTTTGAGCTGAAAAGATGGAGTATCTGCAAAACAATTGAATTTTTAACCCGAAAATACGATTTTTTAATGAGGATTTTTTTCACAAAACAGTTAAATTTCCACAAGAAGAATGTTTAATTTGAATTCAAATAGTCAAATTTTGCATCAGAACAATTCGACGTTTGACAAAAATTTGAGATTCAAACTTCAAATTCTAAACCCAATCGTTGAATTTTATAGTGGAATTTTCGAACCGATAATATGCTTTTCTAAGGAGAAACTTTGTTCAGAACCAGTAAATAATTGCATTAAAAACCAAAAGATTCCTAAGCAAAATAAACAAACGATTTTCCGGAAAATGAATTCTCAAAAAGAAAAGATCAATATTCAATTAAGAATATTAATATGTACTTTATCAAAAATGTGAATTACCCTATTAGTTGAATTTTTGACCAGAAATATAAGTTTTCAACATTATAATTGCATCGCAAATTCAACTTTCTTCTTTAAAAGTTATTCTTTCGAAGTTGAACACTCTGAAATATATATGTTCGGTTCAGAATTCATCTCTTCTAGTTGAAAATTCTACTATTTGGTTAAAAATTTTCCTATTTTTTGGAAAACGATTTTCCTTTCAAAGATTTACAGGTTACATTTTAAGTAGGAAACCAATCCTCTCAAGGTAAAAATTATTTTTGTTCATTTTTAGAAAAGTATTTTTTCTAAGCCAAAATTCAACTGCTTGGTTTGAAATTTTTGGATTTTAGTTGAGGATTTGAGTACTTTGATCACAAATTGATGAATAATTTTGAAAAACGTGTTTTCGTTCATAAATATATATTTTTCAGTAGAACATGGAGCTATTTCATTGAAAATTGATGTGTTTTGTTGGCACTTCGTCCAATATTTCGTTGGAATATAATCTTCTTATTGGAAAAAATCATTTTAGTTGAGAATTCATCTCTTTTGTTGAAAATTTAACATTTCATTGTACCATCTTTGAAGGAAAGTATAGTTTTTGACCTAAAGAAATTAACATTACGCAGAAAATTTGTGTCATTCATCAACTGAAGAATCTTCTTTGGTTGGAAATAGTTGAACTTTCAGCGCGAAAATTAATTTTTTAACAAAAAATTTCATTTACTACCGGATAGCTAAATTTTTAAATAGATATTGTAATTATTGCCTAAAGAGATAAATTAACAAAAAAATGAATCTTCAAGAAAGACGTTCTACTTTGAACAAAGGAAGTACTTGAATTCTTAACCGCACAAGATGAATTCTCAACAAAAAGTTTTGATGTTTTAAACAAAAAAGATTTCAATTTAAGATAAAAAACAATTAAATATAAGCGCAGAAGACTAATTATTTTATAAGAAATAGTTGGATTTTTAACTAGATAATATTAATTAATTTTTAACTGAAAAGTCATTTCATAACAAAAAAAACGAACGTTCGTAATCGAACAGTTCAATGTTAAACTCAGAAATATTGATTTCGAACAAGAAAATTTATTTACTACCAAATAGTTCATTTTTTCAACTGAAATCATGGATCTTCAATCAGAAAAATTGTCCTTTTAGAAAGCTGTTAATCTTCAAGCTAAGTAATTGATTTTTAAACCAAAAAAGATAAATTTCTATTCATAGAATAATTACTATCTCAACTCAAAAAGTTTTCAATTCAAAATAAAGAACAGTTGAATTTAACCACAAAACACCACATTCGAAAAATGGTTGAATTCAAAAACAGAACATAATTATAATAAACCAAACAGTTGAATTTTTAACAAAGGAAAAGTGATTGACTCAACTAGGAGAGATCAAAATTCAATGATTAATATCAATTTTAAATCGCAAATGGAAAAGTTTTATCTTCAGTTTGTAAGATTAATTCTCAACGAAAATGACAAGGATAATATTGTTTTTCAAGTAGACGGTTGAAGTTTAAACTACACAAAATGAATGTTTAATCTGAAATGGGATTGGTAAATCATTAATAACCGAAAAATAAATGTTTTGGAAGCTTTCACACTTTCAAACAAATATAGTTTTATTCAATTTTGACAAAAAAAATGACTTTTCAACAAAGTATTCATCTTTCTTTGGTCGAAGATCATTCATTTAAGTTGAAAATAATGTTTTTCTGAAAGTATACATATATATTGTTGAAAGTTCGTTTATTTTTGGTAGACATTTAATCTGTTTGGTTGAAAATTGAGTATTTTTATCTCAAGGAAATAGATCCTTTTGGTAGAAAATTGATCTCCTTTTTCATGAATTGACCTTTTTATTAAAAATTTGACTACCATGTTCATGTTTTTAGTTAGATATTCATTACATAAGTTGGAAGTAGATATCTCAGTTAAAAAATTCAGACGGGTAACTTCAATAGAAATTCTTGTTAAAAAAACTACTACTACTACATTTTCAAAAATATATTCTTTTGTTAAAGATTCACATATTTGGTTGAATATTTGTCATTTAAGTTGGAAATTCACTTTTCCTTGTTAAAAATTCTTTTCTTTCGTTGAAAATTTTACAATTTTTTTTCCTAATTCATTGCTCCTTGTAAAATATTTATCCTGTATATTGAAACTTCATCTCGTGAGTTAAAAATATTCATATTTTTTTAAAAACCTGTTTATGTATTGAAGAAAACATTTTTTTGACTGGAATTAATTTTTTTTATAATAATTGAACTATTTTGATAGAGTTTTTAAGTATCTTGATTGAGAATCCAACTTCTGGGCTGAAAAATTTGATCCTTTTTTTTCAAATTTATCCTTTTGGTTTAAAATTTAACTATTTTGGTAGAAAATTAAACTAGTTGTTGGAAACTTCAATTTTGTTGTTGTTAAGAATTCACTTTTTTGTTTGGGAAGTGGTCATTAAAGTTCAATATTTGAATATTTAGTCACAAATTTGATTCTTTTTTTTTTAACTTATCCTTTTGGCCTAAAATTTAACTATTTTGGTAGAAAATTAAACTAGAAGTTGGAAACTCCAGTTTTTTTTTCGTTGAGAATTCACTTTCTGGTTTGGGAATGGGTTATTTGAATATTTAGTCACAAATTCGATTACTTTTTAGTAGAAAGTTTTTCTTCTGAGTTTCTTCTTCAAAAAATTCTACTATGTTTTTGGAAATTCATAGTTTTTGTTGAATATTCATCATAAAAACTGAAGTTTAATCTTTTTGGTTGGAAAATTCGTTTATTCATGGTAAAACAATTTTTCTATGTGAAGATTTATTCCTGCTTGTTTGGAAATCTGACTACTTTTCCGAAATTTGAACTCACTTGAGAATATTAAATTAATTTATTATATATTGAAAGATTGAAAACTGAACACTTATGTTATGGGATGTCATCCGTTTTCGGTTTTAAATCCACCTGTTTAGAAGAAAATACTTTTTTTTATGCTCAAAAATTTAACACTCCGCAAGCAATTTTTGTTCTCTACTCACAATTTTACGGATTTGAGACGTTCGAAGTTGAATTTGTCAACAACTAAGAAAATACGTATAATGTAATCTACGAAGTATTTTGCTTGGCGTAATTTGTACTAAATAATAAAAGTTTCAATGAATTTGTAACCTTCCATTGAAACTTTCAGCTAAGAGTTTCAAAAACTAATCATTGCTATATTGCCAATTGTATTTTACTATTTTGAGGTTAGGTAAGGGCATGTCTCCAACAGCCTCAATTTCCAAATTATACTTTTTGCCCTTGATCAAAAGTGTTTTTCTTCATCAGGCCTATAAAAAAATAAATTTATTTGCAGGGAAACTCATACGAAGTGGTTTAAAGTTTGAAAAAAAAAAAACAATTGATAATCCTGCCGAAAGATGTCCGTCATCCGGTTTTCCGAATAGCATTCGCTCCGTATCGACTGGATCGACATTTCTAACACGATTTGCAAGTTACGTGAGTGACTAATTTTTCAGAGGAAAAAGTAGTGTTTTCGCGTGCCACGAAGGACCATTAAATTGTTTGAAATGTTCGGAAATTCTCAAGGAATCTTCACTCGATAAAATCGTCGAGTGCCGACTTTCGCTGAAAGAAACGGGTAATTGAGTTCGAGAATCCAGAATGTGTAATGGTTATGTTTGTCAAAGGATAGTGGTTTAACAACAATGGACGACTTTTCCCCGTCAAAGGTGAGTGTCATAGACTTTTCTTGAGGTAGAAACACCTGTACCTTGATCTCTGGTCCAGGATCTAATTATATTTACCGAAATTAAAAAATAATCTCATCAAACGTGTCATCGATTTGAATTCACTTGAAAATTGTCTAGAACGTCGCAGTCTAAATCAGCTGTAGTGAAATGTCACTTTTATCGGTTTTTGACTTTTTGTTTGAAGCATTTAGAATAATCATGTCGAGCCTAATCTTTTTATAATTTATTTGCTTCCTTGAGTAGTCAAACTAGAAATTTTATCGTATTCGACTGTAATTTTACCTCTAATCTTCATAATGAATTTTGAGGTTAGAAAAACGTATTAGTCCCATCTGGAGAAAAAAGGCAAAACTGGTCATTGATTTTTAGTTGATATAGTCATAAAGAGGGCTAGAAAAAAAAATTACGTAAGTTTACGGTTTATATTTTTCTTCAATTGGATTAAACAGGGCCTATAATGTTTCAAATTCCGGATTTTTAATCAATCAGTAACAGGTTGGACTAATGAAGAAAATGTTTCGAAGTATGGAGAATCAAGCAGATTTTTCACGTAAAATAGAGGAATGAATTCTCAAATGAAATGAATATAGGTGTTCTAATGTAGGCATTTTCGATCGCTCTAAACACGTGAAATTACAAATAAAAAATTTCATCCCTGGCAAAATGAATACGTTCCAAAAATATACCTCGTTGAATTCTAAAGCAATAATTAAATTCTGACCAAGAGGATTAATTCGCAACCAAAGGAGATGACATTTTACACCAGAGGGCATCAATTCCTCAGCTAAAAATACTCGTTTTTAATAAAATAATTGACATTCAAACGAAAAAGTATGTCTCTGTTAAGAATGAAAAAAATGGCAACCAAAATTGTTTGATTTTTATTTCAAAGAAAGACGACGAGAGTGAAACAACATTCTTGAAAATTCATTTTTTTGTTGATTTTCATTTCAGTTGAAAATTATTCTTCTTGGTTTGTATATGTATTCTTCTAAAATTAATGATTCAACTATATGTTTCAAAATACATTTATTCCATTATAGAGCCATATCCTTTATTAAGGATTATTCTGTTTTACAGAAATTCATCTTCAACGGCCAAAATTTTGTTATTCGTTTTATAATAGGTATTTTCTCAAAAAGTCTTTCTTTCTCATTGAAAAATGATGTGTTCTCAGTTGATGTTTTATCTTTTTTGTTGCAAATTAGTTGGAAGGTGAACTACTTTTTTTGAAATTTAATTAGTGGTTTAGAATTCGTCATTCTAGTTGAATATTCAAATATTTTGTTACGAATTGGTTCTTTTTTGCTTGAGGTTCATCATATAAGTTCAAATTAGACATCTGTCAAATATATTGTTGAATATCTTCTTATTTCTTTATCAAATAAATCTTCTTGATTGAAAATTGATTTTTTGTTTGCCAACTCAACAACCCGTTCGAAATTCTAGCTTTTATGTTGGGAATTCACTTTTTTGCTTGCAGATATCTCATTTTATTAAGGAGTTCACTGTTTCTTGCTGGAAAATTGATGTGTGTGGTTGAAGATTCAACTTTTTGTTTATAAATTCTACAACTTTTTTAAAAATGCATCTTTTTGGTTAAAGATCATTCATAAAAAGTAGAAATTCATCTCTTTGATTGAAAATTCAAATATCTTGTTAAATTTTTCTTTTTCAATGGAATAATTTAATATTAAAAAAAAAGTTAATTTGCAACCACAGAAGATTAACTTTCTACTAAAAGACATGGATTTTCAGTCGAAAAATACGAATTTCAAAGAAAATATTTGAAGTTTGAATCAAAAAAGATTTCTTCTATGATATATTTGAATTTTGAATTGAAGAGCTGAATCTTCAACAAAAATTTCGAAAAAATGCATTCTCAACCATGAAGTTCCATTCTCAACAAAAAAATCTGCCCGCTTCGCGGGCACATTCTCATCGCGCGCTTCGCGCGCAGCTCGCTTCGCTCGCAAGTATCAG
>WSXT02189364.1:0-20035 GCA_011762715.2 Neuroterus valhalla
CATTTTTTGATTTCATCTCCGAATGTTTATTTCAATGACTTATACTATTAAGATCACATTTTTATTCAATAGAAAGCTATTCAAAAACTAAATTAAAAAAAGCAATATTAGTTATTTTATTGTAATACATAGTTCTAAATATCTAATATGTGAGAAAAACTTTTTTTGGATAAAACTTTTGATTTCGACCCTGATTACATGGAATTTGAAAAACCCCTCTCCCTCTCTATAACGCTGCGTCACGTTCGATGCCCCCCCCCCCCACAAAGAGCGTTGCGTCATTTATGGATGATGCCCTGTTCAAGATTTATTATTTTTGTTAGCAATTGTACTATTTGGTTGTAAATTAACTAAATGTAAATAATAAAAACTCAACTCTTCCGTAGATAAATCTTCTTTTATGCTTTGAGATTCAACAATTTTGTTGAAAAATTATCTTTCTGGATTAAAAGTTATATATACACTTTATAAATTAATAAATATTTGGTTGACGAAGTTAAAACAATTTTGTTAAAAATTCTTTCATTTTTTATATTCACCTCTTTGGTTGAAAATTCATCTTCATTGGGTAAAAATTCAACTGTTCGGTTAATGTTAAACTACTTTTCGAATTTTTTTTCATTTTGAGATTCAATCGAGGTAAAGATTGAAAAATCGCAACAAGCAGCTTGACTTCTCCAATAAATCTCCGCCATACTTGTGTACGAGAGGGCTCTGTCCGTTTACTGATAAATAAACAAATAAATAAAAAAAAGTCATAATTTTCCGGAATCGAATAAGATTTATATTATATAAGATTGAATTTTCAAGATATGGTTGAAAAGCGATGTATTTCTTGGAAAATGCATCTTTTGTGGGAAGAAAATAGATCCGCTTTGTTGAAAATTGATCTTTTCGGTTGAGAACTCAAATATTTCGTTGCAATGTAAGTTCATCATTTGTTTCAACTTTTTTGTTAAATACATATTTTGCGGCGAAAATTCTACAGTTTCTCGAATATTCGTACTTTGGATAGTAAATTAATCTTCTTGATAGAAACTTTATCTTTGTAGGTTCAAAATTCATCTATTTTGTTTTTAGGTCAATTACATTGTGGAAAATTCAAATTTTTTGGCGAAAGCATCTGAAACGGACGGAAATTCCTCCTTTTAGATTGAAAATGAACATTTTTGTTGAACTGCAACTATTTTTGGTTTTCTTTATTAAGACACTTTACTATCAGGGTGGAAATGCACTTATGCATGTCAAAAGTTTAACTATTAGATTACGAATTCAACTATTTTGTTAAAGATGCATATATTTTTTTGAAAATTCAATTATCTTGTTGAAAATTAAACTATTTGGTCAAAGTTATATTTTGGTCGAAAATCTATAGCTGTTTTGTTGGAAATTCGTCCTTTTGGATTTGAAAAGTAACTTTTCGGTTTGAAAATTCACCTTCGTTCTAAAAGATTCGTCTTTTTGGATTGAGAATTTCGTCTTTCGTGGTTGAAGGTGAGTTTTCTTGTTAAAAATTCAGTTTTTTTATATAAAAATTCAACCGCCTCCTAAAAAATTCGTCTTTATGGCTTGGAAATTCAGCTAATGAATATTCGACTATTATTCGACTATTTGGTTGTGAATTCATCTTTGCAGGTTAAAAATCAAACAGTTAAGTTAGAAATTCAACTAATTACCCTTAGAGAAAAATAATAGGATTGTTTTGTACCAAAAACTGTTTTGTTCATTCACACAGAGCCCAAAACGCGCAATTGGTGATGCTAGACAGTGAATTTTTATTATTATGTAATAACAGTTTTTCCTATACCTTATATAAACAATATTCTTTGGACATGTTGCAAAATCTTATTAAGAAGAAAAAAAGAATAATTCTACGAAGTAGAAACTTGATCCATTTACCCTAGTGATCCATCATTACCCCGGTTGAGGGTATATTTAATTAGACATTCAAGTTCCAAATACAAATTAAAGAATTATATAAAATAAATCATCCAGATTTAGAATAAGTTCATTATAAAAAATAGTCTCAAAGAATTTAAAAGGTCTCACAGCACTATTTTCAGCAGAATAAAATCGAGTCTAATTTTATGGGAGGTAGTGCCCTATTTACACCGGTCAGTCTTAATTTTAACACCGGCCTTTCTAAAGTGTTTCCAAAAACATAGAGACCCTGATTCTCCTTCACCGTTTCGTCACGCACAGATATAATTATAAATCCAACCAGAGCCGGAAGCACATAAGATAAGTAGGACGCCCTCAAAAAATATAAAATAATTCAAGTTGCATTTCCTGGAATAAATTAATCACCAGATAATTACTCTCTGCTAAATAGAAAGGATTGAAATGTTATCTTTCACCTCTGTTCTGTGTCAAAAATTGATTAATTCGTCGGCGGCTAACAATAAGGTTCTATCTCAGCGATCAAAGCAATAAGATTCTATCTTTATCAAAATTCAAAACTGTACTATTTCGGCGCACGATGCAAAAAGGTTCTATCTCAGCGTTCCGACGGCTCAGGTAGAACCTTGTTGCACGGAACGCTGAGATAGAACCCTTTTGCATCGGGCGCCGAGATAGAACCCTTTTGCATTGGCCGCCGAGATAGAACCTTTTAGAATTGGCCGACGAGATGGTACCTTTTTGAATTTTGATGAAGATAAAACCTTGTTGCTTTGATCGCTGAGGTGGAAGCGTATTGTTAGCGGCCGTCGAATTATTCAATTTTAGAAAAAAAATATGTAGCTTCGAATTTGGTTTCGTGATAAAATGAAGGTATGAAGAAAATTCTGCAAAACGTGCTCCATAACGTGCCCCTAATAACAGCTTGACAGACATTCGGTTTGCGTAAATCGATGTTCCCAGCGAAACGCGTGAGAAGTATCCCAAGCCGTCTAGACAAGACTCTAGACTAGAAAAAAATTCAAAACAGCTATTTAGATACCATATCCATCTAGCTTAACCTGAAAAATGCAGGATCGTTCAGGGGCGGGTTTTTGAGAAAACTCAAAAAGTTTTCGGATTTGGTATATCTCGGAAATGGTAGGTTTTTGGGAAAATTTGGAAGGACAAAAAATGTTTGGGGCAATATTTTCTGCAACTTTCCTCATTGGATCGACATGCTGCGATGAAAAGTGCAATTAATAGATGGCGCTTAAGTACCAAAAAAAGAAGTAAACAATACTATGCAAATTTCATTGACATTGTCAAATAACTGTTCGTTTTGTAATAAAATACAAATTGTCATGGACGAAGCATTTGTTCTTCTTTCCAAGCCAAGATTCTATGAAATGATAAACACTTACACGTATTTTACATGTTGCACGCTCAAAAACAATTATTAGCACATTTTTGTACAGCTCGTTTGATATAAAATTCTAAAAATCTTCTTAAATCACGTTCAATACTAAAGTCAGCATAGTTTTGGAAAATAATTAATATCATCAAATATTAATTCATAATAACAATTCATCATAATTAAGAATAATTTGAAAGTCCTGCGTACAAAAAAATTATTTATTTAGTCTGAAGTAATGATTTATCATGTACCCACACTAACGTCGACCTCGTCGGAAACAATGGGAAATCTACGGTGACAGGTTTGTCACCCTATAACACGTGAATAGTGAGTTGGCCAAGAAAAGTTTTTGTATAAATTGTGCAGGTTTTTTGATACGAACAACTTTATTATTGACAGTTTTGCGATAAAAAATTTTTTTCTGTGCCAAAAAGCGAGAAAACGCTTTTTTTTTGGTACTTTAGCGCCATCTATTAATTTTCCTTTTCATCGCAGCATACCGACTCAATGAGGAAAGTTGTAGAAAACATTGCTCCCAACAATTTTTGTTTTAACAAATTTTCCCAAAAACCTACCATTTCAGAGATATATCAAATCCAAAAACTTTTTGAGTTTTCTCAAAAACCCGCCCCTGAACGATCCAACATTTCCAGGTTGAGCTTATTGAATGCTCTTCTAGCAATTTCCGCAAAAAAATGTTTTATGGTATTTTTTTCCACGAAGTTTGACAGATCGACTGTAGTAAAAATGATTGCGTAATTGTTGAATTACAATTTGAAGAACACCCAAATTCCAATGTCCATTTAACGTCCAGCAATCAAGTCAATATCTGAAATTCCGGGTAATTAAAAATAAAAACCAAGAATCCAAAGGTCCATTGGACCGGAATTTCTCGTCCAAGCGGGATCTGAATTTTTCGGGATCTGAAATTTGGATGGCGCTAGTGTCGCGAACTTACGATTGTTTTACGAAGCATAAACTCAATAGTTAGTATTGAAAATTATTATTTATCAAGAACAAAGTGTTCAAAATTAAATGTTTATCGTGTAAAGTGAAAAAACAGTTCTTTCTTAAAACCGTTTTTTCTCGAATAATCTATTATTTCACCATATCAAGTAAGTTTCAACACATTTTGAGCTTGAATAAACTTTCAATGATATATACAGCGAAAATCTGATTTAGAATATACAGAGAATATGAGTAATAGACGATCAGAACTAAAATATCGAATCGAACCTAAACTTTGAGGTTATACTGAAGGTTGTATTCGTTACATTGAAGGTTATATTATAGGTTATATTGAATATTTCATATATTAATTGATATATAATGACTCTGAGTTTATTTTCCTGCCAATGAAAGTTAATTTAATATTATAATTTACTGATACTTACATAATGCAGTGAAATAAATGTTATTCTGATAAAAATCAGTCTTGATAGTTAAGGTGTTTTTTCACTGTATATGGTAAAAATTCTATCAGAGACATGTGGTTTTCGATAAATACATTTTTGCATTGTTTACTTATTGTTTCAAACTGCAAAAATAATCGTGATTTGATTTCCATGCACAAATTATAATGCATCCTTAAACTGTAACTCACTAGGACTAGTTCACATTTGGATCGCATTAAAATTATAGATGGTATCATGCACTTGTAAGTTTCTCAATAATCTCCCTAGTCGAAGTTTGGACCAGAAAACACTTTCCGGATCCATTGGACCGAAATCGCAGGATTTCCCATTTCTTGGACCAGAATTTCGGTTTAAGGGATTTAGAGTGATTCTTTTTCATTTTAACAGCACCTGAACGTTCGTAGATCATTTAAATAAAAAAATAATAAAACAGACGATAGGGGAAAATAAGAGAAGGAAGGAGTTTTGAACATTCTCATTTTTCTTTCCCCTTTTTTATTTCCATATTTTCTTTTGGGAATTTCATTGCAGACATTTGAGAGTGTTTATCTGAATTTGGTCGTTGGATTCTTGGTTTTTAATTTTAATTCCAGGAATTTTATATTTTTATTCTGAAAAATTACCTGAACCGAAAATAAATTATTTAAAAGAAAGCGATTCTAATTTCGGAGGGTGTTCACAATTTATATAAAAACATTCAGTATTAAATGGTTTAGGGCTTCAACATTTATAAGATATTTATTGCAACATAAATTAGGTTTATAATTAAAAAACAAAAATGTGCAATTTTAACATTTAGTTCAAATTATGTTGATTAGTTCAAATCTAATGAAAACAACCTTATGGATATGATGACAAATCTTGAGAAACTTTAACTTCCTTGCATATTTTCAATAACTTTTATTCAATAAATTTGTAACTTTTTATTTTTAAGACTTTGCACTTCGATAATTTTAGTATAAAACATTCACATCTGTGAATTTTAAAGATAATAATATTTCAGATTAAGAATATTCAATTAGTATCTTAAACAAATAATACAATTTTTAATGGAAGCCATTACGACTGATAAATTTATAAACGAGTTTAAAAATAAGTTCGAAAGAAATTTTTTTTAATTTGAAGATAATGTCAAAATATATGCAAAACTGAGAGCATTGGATGCTAACTAATTTGAAACTGGAATGGTTAAGAATTTTACAATTCAAAATTAAAATAACAATAAAAAAAAAAGTAAAAAAAGTTTAATCGAACCTGTACAAATTAAGTAATTAATTTCATCTATTATTACGTGACTTCTACAGTGACTTCTACCGACAACCCTGATGACTAATAAATCATATTTGCATTTGTTAGCAGTCCTAATTTAAACCTATTCAGAGAGAATGATATGCCAAACTAGATTTAATATAAATAACAGTTCAAAAATAATAATAACAATAATAAGCACAGACTAGTATTTTTAAAAACCTTCAACATTCGAACTTTTCTAAAATTGTTCTGCAGATTAATGAAATTGTTATGCAAATTTGAAACCGTATCCTGAAATGAAAATTTTTATTGCAATTCGTTGCAATATTGTGAAAGCAAGTAAAGCAACTCTTTAATGATAATTGTCACAAAATTGACTTAAAAACAGGAAAGACTGCAGAAATTATACTAATAATAAACAACAAATGTTTCAAATTCCTCTTTTTTTAAATGTTATGAAAATTACGCTCTTATTTGATTTTCAAATTTCAATTTATATAATAAAGATTTACAATGTTCTCTATAAACGTAGAATATTGCTGATTACGTCATAGATGAAAACTCGTTATGAGATCAAAAGGAGCAAAAAAAAATTATAAAAGGCAAAAACTTTCGATCGTTCCTTTAAGCGAAAGTATCATGAACACAATTTGTTTGAGAAGATAGATCGCTCGTAATTTTTGCATCTGTTAATCGCTTCACTGCCCTCATTCCCAAAATTAATTGGCTTCAAGATCGAGCAAAACCAAATTGGGAAACTATATTAATTAAAAAAATGTTTAATCTTATCACTGACCAATTAAAATGTTGAAATACTCATTAATTTGAGTTGATGCTCAAATATTTTTGTTTGAATCATCAATTTTTGAAACTAATTATGTACTTAATTTAATATTTATAAGAAAATAATTATTTTAATTGCGATTGAAACAAATTCACAGTCTCGATAATCACAGTTATGCAAAATGTTACTTTTTTAGCATAAATGATTCCTGCCATTGTACTCTATAAATGCAAATCCTTAGTGGAACTGTCCAAGATTGTTATTATTTTTAACATCACGGCTTTTTATTGAAAATGATGTCAGAAATTTTTTACTTGGAAACAAAACATGACGAATCACTTCTCTATTCTATTTCGAAAACTATTAACGAAAACATTCTATTAATATTCTATTAACGAAAATATTCTATTAACGAAAACATTCGGGTTCAGAAGCTTGCTTCGAAAAAAATTAAAGATTTGGTATTTATCTTTGAAAACTGAAAGATTCCAAGGATATGGAATTGCACAATTTGAAGCCAGAAACGTTAAAAAAATTTAATTCACATTCAAATTGATGCTTCAGCGGAATAGAAAAATATTCAACAAAGAAAGATAATTGATCAATTTTTGAAAAGATGGCCCTGCAGTACGGTACAGCTCAATGCAAAAATTCAACGATTTTTGTATAAAGTGAATTTTGGTTACTTGCTTCTTGAAAATTTTTTGTTCGGAATTCATCTCTTTTGGTTGAAAATTCTACTGCTTGGTTGAATATTGAATTATTTTATTGAAAATGCAACTATTTTGTTGAAATTAATCCTTTTAGGGTCAAAAAGTCAACCATTTGATTGAAAGTAGAACTACTTTCTTAAGAATCATTTTTCTCTGTTCAAGACTCATCTCTTTCGTTGGAAATTTAACAATTTATTCGAAAATTGATTTAATTTAATTTTTGGATATTAATTTTGGCAATCAAAAATGTAACTAGATATAACTTTTTTCTTATATTAAAAATTTATCATTTAGGTTTAAAATTTAAATACCTGGTGAAAAATTGATCTTTTTCAATTTAAAATCCAACCATCTGTTGAGAATTTCATTTATTTTGTTGATTAACAGCCTTTTAGTACAAAATTACCCTTCTTTATTTAAAAATAATTTTTATGGTTGATATTTGAACTATTTGGCTGAATGTTGAACTCTTTTGTTGAAAATTCATGTTTTTCGTTGAAGATTCATCATTTTAGTTATAAGATTAACTATTGTGTTATAGAACTCCGTTTCATACATTTAAAAAAAAACCTTTTTAAATGTAATGATAACTGTTCCTTCTTCGGCTGAAAATTGATTTAATTGAAGACTTTTCTATTCTAGATGGAAATTTATCGTTATCCGTAAGAAGATAATCTTTTTTGTTGAAAATTTATCCACTTAGGTTGAAAATTCAAAAGTTTGGTTTAAAATTGACCTTTCTGGTTGCATTCGACTTTTTTATATTTGAAATTAAAATCGCTTTGCGCTAAAATTTCAACTATTACATGTTTCACTGAAAATTAATTTTTTTTATTGAAAATTAATATTTTTTCTAATAGAATTAACTTTTTAAACTTATAATCTAACTATCCCATTCCCAGTAAAAAATGATTATTGGAAAATATTAATGTTGAAAAATTATTTATTTTGTCGAAAAATCTTTTATATTAAAAGTGGACCTTCTTGGTTAAATTTCATATGCTTTAGCTAAGAGTGCAACTGTTTTTTATTTTTGATTAATATATCAACTATTACATGTTTGTTTAGGAATTCATATTTTTTTGTTAAAAAATCCACTGTTTGCTTGTATCTTTAGGCTTCAAAACCACTTGGTTGAAAGTTGCACTACTTCGTTGAAAATCCATTTATTTTTTTTTTTTTATAATATTCACCCTTTTCGTCAAAAATTTATTCTATAGGGGACAGAAACTTCGAAATTCAACAATTTGGTAGAAAGATGATTCATTCGGTAGAAAAATGAACTTTTTCTTCATAAAATAATATTTTTGGTTGAAAATGGAACTTTTCAGTTCAAAATTCATCTTTTTTGGTGAAAATTCAACTAGTTGGTTACAATTTGAACTTTTTTTCGAAATATGAATTATATGGTAAACAATCAACTGTTTCTTTGGTCTAGAGTATTTTTGGATTGACAATTATAATCTTTTCTAAATAATTGGTCTTTTTTTCTCCAAAATTGGACAATATTCATGAAAATAATTTATTTTCTTGAAAATTCGTCTTATTGGTACAACGTTATTCTTCTTGTTTGTAGAAAGTTCCATTTCCTTGGTTGAAAATTGAGCTAGTTAGTTGAAAATTCATGTTCCTTGGTGAAAATTTGACAAGCTGGTTAAACATTAAAGTTTCTTGGTAGCAGATTAAACTATTTAGTTAAAAAGCCATCTTACTGAGAGGAAATTAAACTATTTGTTAAAAATATGATCTATTCTGTAGAAAAAAAACTTTTTCTTCGAAAATAAATATTTTTGGGTAGCAAATTCAACTCTTTTGTAGATAATTGGTCTTATTGGTATTAACATAATTCTTCTTGGTTGAAAATTCATCTTTTTAGATCTTACATTTAGCTTTTTTTTCAAGTTCAAAGCATCAGTTATAAATTTAACTATCTTGTTAAAATCATATTTCTTTGTCGAAAATTCGAATTTTTTTTTGAATATTTTTCCATTCAGGTTGAAAATTATTCTTCCCGTTAATATTTCGTCTTTTCTCGCAAATTTTTAAATTTTCGGATTCAACGACTCCAAAAGCATATAGTCAACATTGTCTGACCTCTAGATCCGATTATCGATTTTTCTTTGTGTGGCAGTGTATTTCTTCCGGATATAGAAAAGGAACTGTTAGAAACCCCGGGTTAAGTCTTGAAAATTCATTTAAATTTTCAAGAACGTTTTTATGCAAATAAGTAGATTTTTGATATTACAAATGTCAATTACTGGGACAGAGCCTTTTCCCCTATTTGATTGATCGGTGGCAGAATGAAATAGGCAACTTCCGACGTATCGAGAATTCGAGAAGAGTCTGGTACAGGTAAATAATTCTAACCGGTCTTAACGTCCGGCTCTGTTTTATTGTTTTATATTGCGACCCTGACCAGAAGCAGGTCGAACGTCACGCTCGCTTGGAAATTTTGTGAAAACCTTGTTCGGAATAGAGTTGTCGAAGCGTTTCGTCAATCTCCTGAAATAGTTGACAGGCTTCAAACTTTGAACCACTTAAAGACTATTTTCATTTTACAAATTTATTTCTCAGCCATAAAACCTTTCAACGAATAGGAAAATCATTTTCAGAAGTAAAACAAGATCTAGATTCTAAATTTAGAGTGTCTTAATTGCTGAATGCTAACTTAAGCAATTATTAATAGAATGAAGATCAATCTGGGCAATTGAATTTCTTGTAAATAATTAAATATTATCATTATTGTAAATAAATTATTAAATCCACATTTGCAGCTATTTATTTATTAGGAGCATAATTAATTGCGCGCATTTAGTGCCTTGTGTGAAATAATAAAACAGTTATTAGGGCCATGTTACATTTACCCGATTTCTACCTTACCGACATTTTTTCTACAACAGCTTTCGTCCGCGCCGAATTACTCTAATGATAAACTACGTTTGTATACAACATTTGGTTGGAAATTTTAAAAATAAAAATTGGTCAGAAGATTTTTTCAAAATTTCGAACCATAGGTTGCATACAACCGTAGTCTATTGTTTTTTAAGACATTTCCCGAAATTTATACTTTATATCTAATTAAGACCAGACGTAAGTAAGTTGTTCCAAAATTACGAACTTTGTATTTTCAACAAAAAAAGCTGATTTTCAATCACGAAAGACGAACTTTTATAAATAATTGAATTAAAACACCAAAAAAAAGATTGTTTGAACCAAAAAGTTCAGTTTTCAACGAAACAATCAAGCTTTCAACAAAATAGATTAACTTCAAACCAAATAGGTGAATTTTTAACCCAATAGATGAAATTCGATCAAGATTATTATACTCATTATTATTTAACAACAGCTTGACAGTACATTATAAATGATCCATGAATACAACTGTGACATTTGCTTAGGTCATAGACCATAATAGTTCTATTTTTAATTTGGAGAATCACTATTGGACAAAGACAAAAAATTTTTGAATAAGTTGAATTTAACCTAAACATACGAATTTTCAACAAAATAGGTAAATCCTCAACCAAAAAGATAAATTCTCAGCAAACCAAATCAATTTCCTACACAAAAAAAGTGTTTCTTCTGAAAAAGTACAAGCATTTTCAACCAATGAGGTAAATCTTGAAAAAAATAGCTTATCAAGAAAGTAGTTCAAGTTTCAACCAAGTATTCAATAATCAAGTAATCAATATTTAACCAATCACTTAATTTTCGCAAAGTTTTCATCCTCAACCAAAATATAAGTTTCCTACCAAGAAGATTGATGTTAGAAAAAAGACGCTTTTTCAACAAAACGAAAATTTCTTTGCCAAAATATTCAAATTTTTAAGCAAGGAGCTAAATCTTAAGATTAAATTAATTTCAAACGTTGTAGTTCAACCTTCAGTCAAGTAGTTAAATATTCAACCAAGAAAGATGAATTCTAAACAGAAAAGTTGAATTTTCGATATGAGAAATGAGTCTTTTACCAAGAAGACTAACGCTGCACAAAAAATATGAGCTTTGAAAAAAAACATGAATCCAGAAAAACAAATTTTCAACCAAAAAGTTGAACTTTCATTAACAAAATTAATTCAAAACAAAATTGTTGAATTTTGAAACAAAACAGATGAATTTTCTACAGAACAGAATTTTTTACCCAAAAATAAGAGTGTTTGTCAGACAAGATTAGTCCTTACCAACTACTGGAATATTTGTTTATACTTTCTGGGGTGCAAGGCTGGAATCGAACCCGCGACCAAACGGAGTGTGTCCATAGCCATACCTTGGCCCACACGACTAACTGACCACTCTCCATACCAACGAGTTTAATTGAAAAAAATAGTTCAATTCTCAGGATAATAGTTACATTTCCTACTAAAATAGTTCAATGTTTGCTAAAAAATATATGTTTCCAATCAAGAAGTTCATTCTCAACATAATAGTGGAATTTCAACAGAAACATGTTGAGTTTCAAGAGAACAGTTGCATTTTCAACCAAGAAGGATGAAACTTCAACCAAACAGATTGAATTTCTACCGAAAAGACAAATTTTAACAAAATACATGAATTTACAACCAAATGGATGATTTTCCATCGAAAAGGGATAAATTTTTAACCTAACAAAGAGGTAAAGTTTTAACTTCAATAATACATTTTGAACAGAAAACTTAATTCTCAATAAAGGAATTCGAAATTGAACCAAATGATGGAATTTTTAAACAAAAGAATGATTTTTTAACCAAGAAGATTAATTTTCTACAAAAATAACGAATCATCAGCAAAATACATGAATTTCTAACCAATTGGATGATTTTCCATCGAAAAACGGTACATTTTTAACCTTACAGGTGAAGGTGGAATTCACCTTCAATAAAACATTTTGGAAGGAAAAATTAATTCTCAATAAAGGAATTCAAAATTTAACCAAATGATGGGATTTTCAAACAAAAAAAAATTATTTTTTTAACCAAAAAGATTGATTTTCTACAAAAGTAACGAATCAACAACAAAATACATGCATTTTCCCATTTTTTTTCAAAAATAATTATTAGATATAGAATTCGCATTCAAGTTGATGTATGAAATCTTTTTGTTTTTTAATAGTGTATTCTCTTGGTGGTGGGTATTCGTAAACATTTCAAATGCTTCAAAACTCATTCAATTAAACGTTTCCTAGTTGATAAATGTCTTTAAGGTGCGGTTTTATCACAAATGAAAATCCATGCGATCTTTCTGAAACTTTGAGGGCATCAAGTTTATAAATAAATCAAAATCTGTGCAAAGTTTCAGAGCAATGGACCGTCTAGTTTTTAAGATATCAAAGTCCGTCCCGTATACACGGTAGGTTCAGAGCGAGGCATGAAAATTGAAGGCTTTTTTGTTTCAACATCTTTAGTAACCATGGAACTTTTTCGAAAAACTAAACGGTGCTAGATACGGTTATCTTGTAACATATATTTTTTGCCCGAAAAATGTAACCGTCTAGTTTTTGCGCAACATTTATTATAAACTCGTAATTTGATGATTCTATATGCCGTCCATCACTTACTTTAAAAGCTCGTATCTTTTTCGTTACAACTTATTCATCAATTATTGTTATGAATTATATTTGTAAGAATCATTACTTCTATGTTTATGTTTCTCATATTTATATATTTTAATTTACATTGTGCATAGCTATGCACATACTATACATTGCGATATAACCACCTTAGCCTTCTAAGCAATGGAAGGATTATAAATTCAAGAAACATGAAAACAAATATTTTTGAAATTAAGGTATGGAAGCTCAACAATTCATCTTCTGGACCTTCAAAAATTGAACTATTTTACAAATGCGCAAAAATTTGGCTTTTAGATAGGAATTATATTGGCAAAGAAAACGTCCACTGCGGGCAAAGAGGCGCTGCTGCATCAAAGCCAACCATGGCTGCCGCAGGGCTTCAGCATGCATATTATTCTGAACCATTCTGAATTTTTATCAACAATAAAACTTTCTCCAACAATACTTTGCACTGTAAAAGTACTAGTATCGAATTTGGGTACTATGTGGAAACTAAAATCAGTGCTGATATTTCGTTCGGAGTTAAAATTGACAACACAGCACACACTGCCTTTGTGAGTATCATTTCCTTTTCAATGTTTTTGTGAGAATCTCGTTTTCCATTGTTTATATTATTTTCTAAAACTTCTCATTTACTATTAACTAATTAATTCGGCACATAATAAATTAGTATCGCGTTAAATCAAGTGCAACATGCCTGTAAACAATGCTAGGCGAAGCCTGGTGGCAGCCATGTTAGTTAGTTCGCTAGATGACCATCAGGTCTCGCACTGCAAGTTTAAATTCCTAATAGTTTTAGGAGATGAAAGAAATTTTCATCACATATCTATTATATCATATTTGGTATCAAGTGGTATTAAGTGACATTGATAGTGATTAGGTGGATCTTTATGAAATAATTAAATTAGAGTTGGGTATAAAACAAATGCACTGTCATTTTCACCGTCCAAAATTGAAGAATATTTAATAGTAACATTGAATGTTTAGTCATTTAAAAAATTAAGCAAGGGATATGATTTCTAACTGAAAACCCGAAGCGTTGAGGGTAAAACAATTTTTAACTTTGTTTAAGACTAAAGTATTCTTGAATAAAGATTTTGAAACTAAGTTGTCAAAAATTATTAACTTAAAGATAAATGATAAAGCATTTTATGCAATAGTATTGGTTTGTTCAATTTCATGTTCATTAAAGGGCATGTCACAGGCTGACACGTGACCGATTATACAGGTTATATTGGGCGGCTTCAAAATTTGAAAAATGTAAATAATGTGTTCAAATTTCTGAAAATGGTTCAAATATATAAGAGCAAGTCTGTCTGGCCAGGTTTTATTTTATTTTAGTAATACAATTTTAATAATTTTCAATTCAGATTGTAACTGAGAACAGGGTTTTAGAGCCCTATCTAGAGTAGAATTAATGAAATTGCATTTTTTAAACAAAATACGAATCCCAAAATGGAGCAGACAGACGTGCTGTTTCACGCTCTAAACTATTTCCCAAAATTTCAGCACAATATTTGCATTTTTCAAATTACAAAGCCGCCGAATATAATAACATTCAATAATTGGTCACGTGACAGACTGTCACATGCCCTTAGGTGGGAAAACAACTATTTATAAAATATCAAACTGTCGTATAGTAACAAAACACCACATTGAAATGATAAAAAATGTCACGGAACATAAAAAACGGTGAATCAATTATTTACATAATTAATAGCAGATTATTATGGTTGATTCATTGATTTTGAGTCATAAAGAATTGATTTCTATTCTCGCATAAGTCTATGAATACTTTGTTCAATCTCGTTCAACGTCTAAGAAGATAAAAAAATTAGTGTCAACAGAAAAATGTAATACATAGTGAATATTATGGTCAAGACCTCGAAATGCGTATCTAATATCTATTACAAGTATAACCTGTAATGTGGTAAGTTGTTTTTTTCACAATGAACAATCTCTGACTAAATCTCAAGTACAGCCAGGAATGCCAGTACGGAGTTTATAAAATATTGGGAATTATTTAAATATTAGGGGCCGTTCAGAAACCCCGTGACCAATTGGATGGGGGGGGAGATTATGTTGGAAAGAAAAAAAGTTACCCATCTTCTGCCTTCTTTCCATCATTCGCGAACTAGATTGATAGAACCCCATACAGTTAAGAATTGTGCAATTTAGATAAAAATATTATTTCGATAAGAATCCAAAAATTAGGTTCAAAAGTCTCGTATTTTGTTGAGAACTCTTCTTTTTTCATCAAAAATGGACCTTCTTGTTTGAAAATTAATTTTTTATGTTGCAAAATTGGCGACTCTAGTTTAAAGTTGAACTCCTCTGCCCCCCTCCCCCCTCTCCCATGTGACAAATCGTAATAAAATATCCCCCCCCCCTTCCTATTACTGTACGTAAGTTTTTCATTTTTGTAAATTTTCGCTAGCACAAACTACATTACCAATTTTAAGGGATCCGTCTTTTTTGTACAAAATTGATCTTATTTGTTGTATGACCTTATTACTTTTCTTTTCTTTTTAGCCATACTATTGTGTTGATGGTTGGATTTAATTTTGGATGCGACTAATTTTATATTGGATGTTCAAATATATATCCTTTAAAAAAAACGTCGAATGAAAATGCATTTATATGGTCAAAACTGGTATTTTTTGAGGAAAGTGAATCTTTTTGGTTAAGAATGCAACTTTTTGGTTGAAAATTGATTTGTTTTGATCGAGGATTACACAATTTTTTCCAAATTCGTCTTCTTGACTTAAAAAACTAAACAATTTAGTGAAAAATTAAATTATTTGGATGGAAATTGAGTTTCTTGTTGAAGAATCATATTTGCAAAGTAGAAATTGAATTGTTTTGTAGGTCATCTATCTCCCTTGCTTTGAAATTCAGCAGTTCTTTCAAAATAAATGTTTTTGAGAGGACATTATTTGTCTTCTTGGCGGGACATGAATCTTTTTCTTCTCACTTTGTAAACATTGATCTATTTAGGATTCATCTATATAGTCGTAAATTTAATTATCTTGCTAGAAATCCATCTTTCATTCAGTTAAAAATTGAATTTTGACCTGAAAATTTGACTATTCCATTTCTGATTGAAAATGAATAGAATCCATTTATTTGGTTGACGATTTGACTATCAAGTCAAACTTTCGTATTTTTTGGTTGGATTCATCTGGTTGAACATTTTTAGTTGTTTGTTGAAAATTCACTTTCGAGCCTAAATAATAAAAAATTGGATGTGGGGTTGAAAAACTATCTTCTTTGATAGAAAATTAATCTTTTTTAATACAAAATCAATATGATTGCTAAGAATTCATATATACTGGTTAGAACTTAACTTTTTTCTTAAAAAGTCTACTTTTTAGCTTGGAAACTAAACTTTTAGGTAGGAAATTCGTAATTTTCTGGTGACAAAGAAGTCCTCTTTGTTGAAGATCTAATTATTCAGTTGAGAATTTATGTATCCAAAAGAAGGAAACATTTAAATAAAAATAATCTCCTGGGTGGAAAATTCATCTTTTCAGGTGAGAAATCCAGCTTCTCGGTTGAAAATTTAACTATTTTGTTGAGCTCAAATTATTTTGTTGAGAATGCAACTACTTTGTTAAAGACATTAAAGATATCTTTCTTAGTTGAAAATTCAACTGTTTTGTATAAAATTCGTCCACTTGGATTGATAATCCACCTTCCATGGTAGAAGAAACACCATTCTTAGGTGAAAAGCTAACTATTTTTGGACTATTTTTGGTTGAATTTCTATCTCTTTTGATGAAAAATTCAATCGTTTGGCTAAAATTCACCTTTGTAGGGTAATTATTTTATAATTTGGTTAAAAATTGGAATATTTTGATAAAGTCATACCCTATGGTTGTTTATTCAACAGCTTTCATAAAAATGGGTTCTTTTGAATTCAAGATTTATCTTTCTTGGTTGCAAATTAATTTTTCTTAGTTGAAACGTAACTTTCTAGTTGGTAGTTCAACTGTATTACGAGTTGTTTCTTTCTTTTCCAAATTTTCAAAATATACGTACATAAATTGAATACCCCCTCTTCTTTCTCATAACAAAGCGTAGCAGAATATCCCCCCCCCCCCTCCCCTACTCCTGCAGCTTTTACGTGATTCAAGTACAGTTTCTTAATTAAAACTTGATCTCTTGAGTTGAATATTCAAGTATTTGGTAAAAATTTAACTTTTACGTTAAAAAATAATATTCTTAAGTGGAAAATTCAACTCTTTTATGAATAATAGATCTTTTTTGCTTAAAAATTTAATAATGTTCTTCTCGCTTGAAAATTGTGGAAACAAGTGTTTGTTTTGTTCTTTTATAAATTGATTTTTTATTCTGAAAACTGAAAATTAGTCATTTTAGAGTAAATTCATTGCTTTGGTTGAGAATGTAACTATTTTGTTAAATATGCTCTTTTTTTGATAAGAAATGGATATTTCTAATTACAAATTGATTTTCTGGTTCAAAATTCAACTATTGAACAGAAAATGCATGTATTTAGCCGAAATTTTTGTCTTTTTTGGTTGAAGTATCTGCTACATATTATATGTATTGTGAGAATTTATCTTCTGGATAAAAATTAGAATAGCATGATAGGAAAGTTAACTATTTGGTTAAAAGTTGATTTTTTAAATTTAAAAATTAATACACGTTGATTTTAGTCGAAAATTGAACTCCAAAGGTTGTAAATTTAATTAATTAATAGGAAGTTTATATGTTTTCCGGAATTTTTTTTTTTTTTTTTGGGTAGAAAATCAATCATCTTTTTTGGAAAACCATGCATTAAGTTGAGAATTGAAGTATTTTTTTGAAAATTCGTATTTTTTGTTCAAATAAAGATAGTTTCAAATTAATTAATTTTATATGAAAAATAATGCTTCAAAATGAAAATTGATTTATACTTTCTTGTTTGAAAACTTCTGTTTTGTTGTAGTTGAAAATTGAGCTATTTAGCTAAAGATCCATGCATTTCATCCAATAATTGAAATAAAGCAGAGAAATAATATTGCTTGTTGAAAGTTCATGTTTGATGGTCACAAATTCAGAAATTTCGTTTAAAGTTTAATTCATTTCCGGAAACTCAACTATTTTGTTGAAGTCATCTCTTTTGGTCGAAAATTCATTTTTTTTCAAATCGTCCTTTTGGATTGAAGATTTTTGTTTTGATAGGACATTAATCTTGTTAAATCCTATTATTTGGTAAGAAATTCAACTATTTTGTCAAAGATGCAATCATTTGGTATAGAATTCCTCTTTTTTGGTTGGAAATGGATTTTTTTTTTTGGTGAAAATTTAACAGGCTTCGGAAAAATTTGTCTCTATGGCATCGAAATTAAACTATTTAGTTGCCAGTTAATCGATTTTCTTGCACCAAACTACGTTACTCTCAGAAGGGGGTTGAAGGATAAACTAAACTTGTTAACGGGGAGAAGGGGGGGGGGGATAGTTCAAAATTGGTAACGAAGTTTCTGGAAGTCCCCACAGAACCCCTGTTAAGCCGGAATTGATTTTACTATCAGTAGTACAATGTCGATTAGAATAAAAACAAAAAATAATTTCGTCCCTTTATCTGAGTATACTTATAAATTAAAGAAAACAAAATCTCCTTTGCCAAAATAAAGTGGGATATCTGTTGAAAATATTCGACCTCGAAACTGGTAAGGTCACTTTACTTTCATTTGGAACGAGAATTCAGCCAATTGGTTTCATGTAGCTGAAAAACTAGAACGGCATGGCATGTTGAAAAGCGTTGAACCCACAAGTAACGATCGCTCGCTCAACGTTTGGACGAACTTCAGGCTGACCCCTTCGTGCACTAATAATTATAAATACCTTTGTATTGAGGATTCTAGTCCTTTTTCCATCCATCTGCACTATCATCTTGGCATTCATTGCCAACTCCCTGAAAAACAAAAATATTTACTATCAGACAAGAATTCTTGGATCGATATAGAATGCTGTAAATAATATTGATTTTTAAAATAAGAATAGAATTCGATCGAACTTTGGGTGCGCCCAAGGCGCACGCAATGAGTCTCGCGCTCCGCACCCGACATGTAATGGGCCTCGCGCTACGCTGTCGATCCTTGTTATTCTATTAAAAATTTCATGCTTGAACATTAAGTGAAGATATCAACATAAATTTCCCAAAACTCCTTCGAGTTTGAGGATTACGTTTTCATCATGATACTTGCGCTGCGCGCTCGACAGTTCTCGAGTTTACTGTGAGTGTTGGAGAATAAACATTTTACATCATATTTCCATACGCAATTAGAAGATTGTAAAAAAACCGAAAAAGAATCAAACAAAATGCACACAGATCTAATACTTCCCAGCATGATTTTGCATTATATGAGAAACTATGAGAAAAATTTAAATCAATACAAAATTGTTCAAAATATACATATTTTGGGATGGCAGCAAAGGAATTTGAGAAGGTTTAGATAAAACATAAGTGGGAGAACATTTTTCATTTATCGTCCAGTTTCGTGGGGAAATTAAATTTTTATTTCATAAGTTTTAATATTTCCATGGCCGGAACCATGAATATAGGCGGTAGAAGACTCATTTAGGCCGACCAAAAAACAATGTGCTAAAAGAAATTTGATTTGGAAAACTCATTGGAAAGTTATCGCGTCTTTAGTCTACGGACAGACATGCGAACAGAAAGAGACATTTTCGTAAGAACTATTTTTTCTTCCTGAAGGATTCTTAAAAAAAATCGACGAAAACTGGATAGGTCTACATTCAAATGAATCTAATAACTTCCATCATAAACGATTAATTGATGATCAAAATTTGAAAATGTCAGAATGTTTACTAAGCTCTGCCCGCCTCAGCTTCCTAGGTTACTCACACAGAAAAAAATCTCGGCTCATTTTTAATCTCATTCATTTTAATCTCTCTAGTTGAGAGGCGACATTTTTAACTTTGGAAACATCTGCTGTCCAAAAGAAAAACCTAGTAAGTGACTTTTGCCATAGAGGTTATTTTCTCACGCAGATATGCCTGAAA
>WSXT02189375.1:6560-20033 GCA_011762715.2 Neuroterus valhalla
TGCGGCATGTCTCACCTGCAATAGGTGTCACATGTTACATTACAAGTCTATTTGCGGCAAGTCTCACCTGTGGAAAGTCATCGTTTCTCCATGTCTCTCTAGCGACAAGTGTCCATTGCGTTATGTCTCCCTTGTAGCATCTCTCCCAAGTAGACCGCCAATTTTTTGACTAGCTCCCCGAACCGGATTGTCTACCTGCGGCATTTTCACCCCTCTAAAGTACAAAAGTGCAGCATCCCTCCTGAACTCGATTGACTATTTTAAGCTAGGTGACCCATGTTATTGCTATATATATTGCGTCATTTACATGAAAAGTTTTTTGCCACTTCAAATTCTTCCAAGGGGAGAGATGCTTTACTTTTTCTACTTTGTAGGGAGAGAGATGCCGCAGTTGGACAATTCAGTTCGATGGGCTTGACACAAAATTGATTCTTCCCCTTCAAACACTTCGAAGTTAAAAATTTGAAATTTTTATATTTTGCCCTAAAAAACAATCCTGATTACACATTACAGAATTATATAAATACTTATCAGAATATTGAGCGCAAAGCGTTAGGTGAAACGTAAACTGAGCGCACTCCTCCCAAAACTGTTGTCTGGATCCGCTTCTGAAATATTATGTTGCGAATTCGTCTTTCCTTGAGAAATTTCTCTTCATGGGTAATTATTTGTCTTCATTGGTCTAAATATAGCTATTTCAATGGAAAACGAACTTCTGGGTAGAAATTCAATTGAATTGTTTTTAATGGTTTATTTTTTGTTGTTGAAAAATAATGTTTTCAAAATTCTTCCTTTTGTCCAATTTCGCGGGTTCAAAATTCGTTCCTCCTTTGCGGAATAAATTTTTTTCCTCTTAAATGGTAATTTTTTGAGATAATGCGATGATCGAATTTCTGATTTCCATTTGAAAAAGTATTTTTTAAGTTGGAAATTTATATTTCTTGATTGAAAATTTACTTGTTTGATGAAGATTTATTTATTCCTTTCAAAAAGAAACTATTTCGTTGAATTTTGTTCGCCCTTATGTGGTTGGGAATTTGTTTTTGTTCATCAGAAAATATTTGAGAAACAACTCGAGCATCATCTTTTCAGTTTATACTTGAAAATTTAATTATTTGTTCGAGAACTCATCCTTCGTGATCAAAAATGACCATATTGTTGAAAATTAATTTATATCCCGAAGCATTCAGATATTCTGTTTGAAACTTTTTCTTCTTTTGTGTTGAATTCGCTGGTTGTATTTTTTACATTCAATAGTAAAAAATTCAATCACTTGATTAGAAATTTATTTATTCGGTTTGGATTTGTCTCTTGAGTCCATTTTTAGACGGCGTACTCGATGAGAACGGAAGGTTAACAATCAATTACCAAAATCATTTTCGAAGATGATTATATGCTTCATTTAGGAAAGGAATACTAGTGTTGTTGATAAATTATTTTTGTTGGAATGAGGAAGATCCTGATGCCGAAAATTGAATTGCCACTCCTCGAACCGCTTAACCAAGGAAACTGCTGCAAGAGCTTTGACCTTTCCTGTGGCACCTGATAGTGGTGGACCTTTCCTGGGCCAATTGCTTTTCTGGATTGATACAGTTGCCGTCTTCATAAGTGTGCAATTGCATAAGAAAAAGCAAGAGAGAGAAAGAGAGAGAGATTTGTCATGAGAGAACGCATGAGAATGCTAGGGGAGCAGCCGCGACAAAATCAAGCTGTATGTAGCAGTAGCCACCCGGCGCTGGTGTTCAGTTTTCCCTCTTGCACTCTTCCCTTGATCCCTTAATTATTTATTAGTTGATGAAACCATCTTCTAGAAGTTATCTTTCTTCGTCAAAATTCGACTGCTTTGGGGGGCAAAAGTAGTTTGAGATTTCTAACTTGGCCCACTATTGATCTTCCATTTTCGATAGCAGGGGATACCACTGATAGTTATTGTCAGCTGATTTTTGTAGACATTGATGTCTCCGACCTCATTTATTTCGAGCTTCGCATCAATGCGAAGCTCATCCTTTTTCGAAGCATCTCCAGAAACACGCTTCGGCGATTGCCTTATCAGAGTCCTTCGCTTTCATGTGGCAATAAGTTTCCGACGCTTCCTGATAAATGTCCGCAGCAACTTCAAGGATTTTGTTCCTCGAGAATAGAGCTGGGATTTGCTCTGAGTGGATCATAATTTTTCGTCCAGCAGGTTCTCGACCCCACGCGACTTTACAACCGTGAAGTAGTAAGGTCCTTTCGCCACTTCCTCTACCCCTCTGAACGACTCTAACCTAAGTAACAAGCTTTCGGGTGACCATGCATTCAATGGTATTCTCTCTTCTCGAATCTATAGCATGGGAATTGCCATAATTTTCTAGCTACCTCTAGCCGAGTTCAAGTGGGGGATGTGAAGGAGATGAGAGAAGGGATGAGTTCCATTTTTAACAAGAAGTCATCCTGTGCTGTTCATGATAACATCATTTTAGTCCCACAACTTGCCTTATTAAACTTGTTTCGTTAACCATCCCTCATTCATTTCCTTAATATGACAAAATCATATCAGGAAATTTCTCTTACTTTTGTCAAAAGTAAGAGGGGAGTAAGTGGGGTATCTTCGAGACCCCACTTATTACTTCCTCTGTCCATCAGTGCTTTGCCGCACATATTCTGCAGCTATTGCATTTAACTGCGTTTACACTACTTTCGTCCATTCTCGATACGTCCAGGTCTCGTTAACATACAGCACATAAATAAATATCACAGTTTGAGCTCTATTTGTTTCATTTTTACTTCTTAGAATGGCACATATATTGCCGATAATTTTTCTGCTCCCATTCATACGGCTGAAGATATCCCAACCTATCCTTCCGTCAGCAGTAATTATTCTTTCGAGGTTAACAACATTACGAAATTCGCACTGATCCTGAGATCCATGTTTGTCATGCTGCACAGATGTTCAAAATCCCGAGATTCCGATCAAAACCCCTAAACATGTAAATATCGTGTTAAAAGGCACAAAGCTAAGCGTTTTTGGGGGTCGCTAAATTCGAAAATGATGATTGTTTTCCAAACTTCAAAATGGCGGATACAAAATGGCGGCCGACTTGCATACAATAATAGAGTATGGAATGGAAATCAACTATTTTTTACTTTTTGGGGCCGCTCAATTCGAAAATGATATTTGTTTTTCAAAATTTGAAATAGCGGCTTCATTTTGTAAAAAGCCTATGTCGTCTGTGACGATCTTTAACATCGGGAAAAGTCTTTGAAAGTCTACCACCACTATTTTTCTCTTCTCTACAACGATTTGAATTTTTTTGTGTGCAATTTATTTTTTTTATTCTCAAAATGTCTCCAAAAATAGTAATTGTCCGAATTTTGGAAATCGGCTACGTACAACGATAGCCACTATCGTGCAGATTATTATTATTTTTGGTTTTTTGATTTTCGATAATAATTCAATGCTGTATCGCTGCCACCAGATGACGTCATTTTGTTTTTCATGTCGTTACGATTATTTGGATAACTTTGTGGATTTTCAATATTTTTCAATGAAAATTTACATCAACATATTTGAATACATACTTAATATATTGCTTCTTGTCTGATCCTCAAATAATGATCCCTTCTTACAAAAAAATAAATCCACAAAAATCTGCTATTATTAGACCCGCCACAGTGGCGTTTCCTCCTAATACTTTTACAATAATTTCTGTTAATGATTAAAAGTTGAACAACACTTACATTAATATATTGACAAATAAGAAATGATTTGGTCGAAACATTTGACAACAGGTATTAGTATTCTCAGAAATTTCTTCGTGCAAAAAAAGCTTGAAAGCTCCCTCCTATTATTCGTATCGCCTATGCGATGAGCCATGGTAAATCGTTCCCAAAAGAATTCGGGCAAGCTAGGGCAGAAAATTTTGACGCCACTTTAATGAGGACACCTTCCCGTGTACAATACACTAGGAATCGAAGCTGCCTGATGCGGGCTGGATAACTAATCCTTCACTGAATTTCGGAATTTTTATTGCGCGAAATAGAAAAAGGAGTGCCAGCATTCCGACATCTCCTACAGACGCATGCATTATTATTTTCACTTCAAACTAGTACAGAAACATTTTACATACCTTAACGATTAAAATACATGAGGTCAGGAAATACTGGTGAACTTGTAACTACTTGTTTTTCGACAGTTACATTTCACTCGGACGCGTGAGACTTTTTAGCTGCGTTACAAGTGTTCAGCGGAACGTTCGACTCCGAGCGTATACCTCGTCGAAACTAATGAATGTGAAAATCTGTTCTCTTGGATTTCTCGATATGAATGCATCTTACACACGTACAGTGAATTTCAATCCGATCGGAAACTGCCGATTTCCGAGGTTTTGACCGGGATTTGGGATCTTGAACCACTGTGTGCTGGTATCTAGTCTGCTCATCAGCCTTTAACTCAAATCTATCTTATTCTACCACCATAAGGTTGACACCTCTTCCGTCGAGAGGAAGCCATTCTTAGACATTGTTCCATGTTAATATCAAAAATCTATCAGCACGTAATGCATCCTTTTTTAACGTTTCACCTAATATTCAACTGATAGTTTATTTGTCTACTTACCCTTACGCTCGTTTGACTGCCATAATTTATTTGTTACATTGATTTCAGAAGCTAAATATTCATCTAATACTCTTTATGGACTTCTCAGAGTTAAGCTTGATCCGCCTTGTTCAAATGTTCCCTTTGATCAACAAAATTACAACGAACTTTTTGGGTTATCCTCAAACTCATTTCTGCAATCTATCTCTAACTAAATATCCGTTTTAAAAATGATCTCACTGGCATCAATTTACAGTAAACTTACCATGTCCTCTCATCAGTTATTATTATGATAAATTTTTCCCTCGTACAGCTGGACAATAGCCGTCTTTCTAAAATCATTTGGAGCTTTGCCGTTAACAGCACACATATCAGCACAAATAAGAAATATCCGCCACCGCTCTCAAACATATCTTAGGTAACATCATTGACACCAGTAGCCTCATCATCCTTTCAGTTCCTTATCCACGGATTTAATGTCGCCAATATCGATCCTTCTTTTGCTATCTACAACCAGATTGTCTTATATGTCATCTTAGGTACCTCAGTTTTAATGCTGATTCCGCTCCAATTTTATTTCTGCTTGCTCCAACAAGAATATTTTCTTCCCTGTTTTTATTTTACTAATGATTCACTAATGTGAGATGTCTTCGAGTGAGATGTCTTCGAGTGAGATGATCTTTTTCTCACATATCTAGTATCTTGGATATCATTTATTGAATCTCACATAGCATTGCTAACATCATTTCTGTCATTATGGACTAGAGCATAGCGCATTCTAATAAATAGTATCATGATTCCATATCATTCTTACCCATAGTGACCGTAAAGATAATTCTTTCACGACTTCAGCTCCGACTAAGGTTCATTGTGTGACTGTGGAGAAGTGGGTCGTTCAACATTCAGAGACTCTTTCATGTATCTTTAACTGGTCCACTTCGTATCTAATCCGCTACAACAAAGTAAATCATACTGTGACTTGCGCTTCTGGACCAAGTATGGGTGTATCATTCTACATGTTAAACAGGTGTTAGTAAACAACAAGGCTTTCTAAGCACGGCTGATGCATTTACTCTTTTTTCTGTTCAATCCTAGTCCTCTGAAATGACCGAGTACCTGCTGTTTGACTACTATACGATTTATCATTTATTAATTACTGAAGTTGAAGACTATTATTTGTCTTTCTAATCTCAGATTCCTTTTTTTGTCCGTTAAAGTACACATAGATTATCTAGCTCTATCCCAGTAACGTATCCCCCAATTGTCTTCCCTTGAGATCATTCAAACCTTCAGGATGTGATGGGCCTAGTCTCCATTCATGACCTGGAACTTTTCCAGGAATATGTTTTCCATACATTCGAGGCTATATTATTATTATTTATATTTCGAATCAGGTTGAGCATTCAGCTGGATACCAATTTAGAGAAAGAAGTTTTTTCGAAAGTACAAGACCATGACCAAACGAAGCAGCTCAATCATTATATGGTAGTGTTTCAATTAATGAGGTCAGTCTCAGCTAACATTACTCATTTGAAATAAAGTAGGAAAGTGTTAGGAAAAGCCAGTACCAAAGGAGTTTTTATCGTTTTGCGTTATGAACTGAGGAAGCACAGTCTCCTGATGTTTGATCTCTAGGATAGGGAAAGGCCATCCACTACTCCTTAACTGTGACAAGGCTTCTCAATCCTTAGTGGAGCCTGACGGAACAAATACTTCCAGAGATATAAATTACCCTCCAGAAGACTCCTAGACTTCAAGCAGTTTGGTCCCTTTTGTGTTTTCATCCTGGATAGTGAAGAGATTTGAGAAATCCGAAAAAATCAAACACTTTTTTTATATGTCTTTTCCATGAAAGCAGATAGATTCTGGGTGAAAAGAGGAACAACTCTCTGAAAAGGGATTCATCGACTTCACATGGCCAGTTCAATATTGACCGAAACACTCGGACTTTTTCCGGCAATAACAGTCTGACAGGACTCACTATTCTCCCCTCGAAATCGTTCCATTTGGAACCGCTCTAACTCTACCCTCGGGGCAACATTCGTCCACCACTATCGATGACTAGACTGTGAAATGAAGGAAGCCCGCAGTACAGAGGCATTTCACACGTACATGCAATTGTGTCAGTGCATAGTTCTGCATAAATTATTGCTCGATCAAAATCATAATCAATATTCCTACCGGTTCGCGTTCAACATCCGTTCATTCTGATTGAACCATCTATCTTCAGGTTAAACACACTTTGCACGAGTCATTTCCACAGGTTGATTGCTGCTTTGATCTTGCTATTAGTATAATAAACAAATATAAGTCTTTATTTCGACTTCGTCGATAGAGTTATTCTCTAAATCAATAAGTGATTCTAATATTTCAAGAAATTGTATGATAAGAAAAATATCATACTTTTGAATTTGAAAAAATGTCAAATTTTACCTATTATAGGATTCTGATTAGAGACTTACGAAACACGTCCTAATAACAATATATACATTTCTTTATTCAACCTAACTTTACTGTGACTGAATTCTGATGGTTTGAAGGAATCATTCATTGTCTCAACAATGCACGCAATAAAAAATATACCATTTTCGTTAAAAATTTATAAAATCGCAATCCTTCGAAGACAGAATATTTGAAATTATTGGAAATCACATTTATAAGTAAGATTTCCGAAGGCGCGTTATTAAATAACATAAAAGTGACGCTAAGCAGTACAGCGGTGACGTTCGGGGAAAGTGACAATTGTTCTCCTCCTGCCACCTATACGCACTACAAAGTAAGCATGCATGCGTTGTACATAACAGCACGTTCAGCCGGGGCTTATTCGCAGAGTTCATGGAGAACAATGAACTCCATTTGCTTAACTCATCCTGAGAAAATTTTATGCGTCTAACCTAATAGGGAATTATTTCCTCACAATATGGGAAAACAATGTTTGTGAAAATCACGCACGCCAGAAGTGGAACCTTCAAAATGAAACGTAAATTCTCTTTTTGAGAGAACTACTGACATAATTGTACTTTATAATTTCCATTCTACCAATTACACGGACATACCAACGACGAGACCATATCGCCCGGAAATTGCTTCGGATACACGAAAAAATAAATGCATTTAAAAAAAAAAAAAAAATATTTAGAGGTAGCGCAAGCCTCATGAAGTTTAACACATATTTGCCATAAGAGACAAAGACGTTTTTGTCAATTTGATTCACAATTTTCAATATTAGGGGGATCAAGTTTGAAATTTACCATTTTCCTTGTTTAAACAATTTATTATTGTTCTTAGCAACTTTCTCTCATGAAAGTGTTAGAAATTCAGGTTTTTCTTTAAATTTTTCAACTTATTTTCAACATTTCAGTTAGAGCGAGGTAACAATCAATTACAGTTAACAAAAATAATTGTTTGAACAATTTTTTATGAATCATAACAACATTCTTCTAGAATAATGTTTATAGCTATCCCCTTCTAGATTAATACAATATAGTTGCGGTTTTATCCAGAAATATTGAGGTTTCCATCTCTTTTCAATTAGATTGGAGAAATAATTATTTCATGTTAAAAAATTGTTTAAATATTGAATTATCATTGCTTACAATATGTCCTTCGCTTTATCATAGAAACTTGCGGTTTCCCTGAAATTTCCAACTTTTTGCCCACTTTTCACTTGAAGTGAGTTAATATTCAATTCCATTCAACAAAACTAGTTGTTTGAACAAAATGTTATTCTTTACGGCTCTCTCCTTCTAGAATAATGCTAGAAAGTTGCGGTTTTTCTGAAATGTTCAACATTGCTTTACCTTTTTCGTTGTGAACAAATAATAAATAAACATTAGAGAGAATCACATTTCAATTTGCATTTTATTGTTTTAAGTAAATTATTTTTGTTCTTTTCCCAATGTTGAAAAGAATAAATTTGAACAAAGGAGCTGAATTCATTTAGTGAAATTTGAATTATCTACTAAAATTATGGATCTCCAACGCAGAAATTGAATTTTTAAGGAAGTTGTTCAACTTTCAACCAAAGAGTTAAATTTTCGACCTAAGAATATAAGTTTTCAATCAGTAATACAATGGTTCATATTTGAAAAAATGATTTTGAATGAAAAACAATTTAATCCAACCAAGAATTAAATCAGTTCAATCTAATTTGATATGTTTGGATTTCATTCAAAGTCTCAGTGCAAAGTCGAACATTTCAGAAAAAACCACAAATTTCTAGCACTCATCTGAGAGGAAATTATTTTAAACAATAATAAATTGTTTAAATAATCATGTTGGATAACTCGTAATAATTATTACTTTACTAAATGAAAAGTGGACAAAAAACTGAAGAGTTTAGAAAAAACGGCAACTTTTTAGCACTAATCTAATAGGAGGAAGCCATAGACAATAACTATTTTTTTGAACAATATTTTTTTTTAAACTTAATTGAATATTAATTCACTCCAAGTAAAAAAACGCGAAAAGCTAAAAATTTCAGGAAAAACCGCAAGTTTTTATCATTGAGCAAAGAGAATATTATTAACAATGATAATTAACTGTTCAAACAATTATTTTTTGAACGTGAAATAATCATCACTCTAATTTAGTTGAAAAGTGTTAAAACCTAAAAAGTTTAGGGAAAAAACCGCAACTGTGTAGTATTAATCTAGAAGAAGATAGTTATAAGCATTCTCAATTTTTTTATTAATTATTTTTCTAAATTAAATAAAATAATTACTTACTTCGAATGAAAAGTGGACAAAAAGTTGAAAATTTCAGAAAAAAACCGCAAATACTTGGCAATATTCTGAAAGAGTATGGTTTTAATTATTAAAAAAATTTTTTAAACAATTATTTTTGTTAACTAAAATTTATAATTACCTCACTTTAACTGAAATGCTGAAAATGAGTTGAAAAATTCAGAAAAAACCCTGACTTTCTAACCCTTTTCTAAGAGAAAAATGCTAAAAACAATAATAAATTGTTCAAATAATAAAAATTAGGTTCCAATAAACAGTATGAAGTGGTATTCCATGTATTTGAAAAAATCTGCGTTAGAAAAATCGCAAAAAAATCATGATTAGTGCCAAAAACTTGAAAAACCCATTTTTTCACTTATGGGGGTTTTTAGGATCCTATAAAACAGACTCATGGTCATTTCTTCTTACAAGAAATACGTGTTAAACTTCATGGGGCTTGCGCTACCTCTGAATATATTTTTTTTTCAAGAAAAAAATTCACTTTTTTTGTGGATTCGAACGAATTTCCGGGCGTTTTGCATAAAAATTCGAAAACAATTTTTTGGACCACCCTAATGATCATCTATGAAAATTCAACAAGGGCTACCCCATGGATTCTTCCGGGAAGCTCTCGTGGGCCTCACAGCGTTTTTCCGATACTAAATTCTAAATAAAATAACCGAACATTTTTCAGTGACTCTTAATGTTACCTCACATAAACCTTGGAATAAGCAAAAATGGATCCACCACAAAATATATGGGAAAAGCCTCCCAAACAATACTAGGTCAAAATCGATTCTCCGTTGTTACAGGTGATGTTCATCATTATTAAAAGAAAATGTATTAAACTCGTGTTTATCGAATTCAAGGAAAACGTCTTTTAAAAGTTATGAATTCTCTCATAATTTCAAAAATAACAAACTCGAAAGAATTTTAGGTTTCTGGCACCAAGGTCCTTGTGTGGAAGGACCTCTTAACCCACGACGCACAATTATGCAGATTTGCTTCAGTTCGGAAGTAATTTCGTGCAGAGGGTAGAATAGTTAAGAGCATGGAGGTAAAAAGCTTAGCGAAGCTTCGCTCAGTCCGGGAACACATTGTGGGTTCATACGTATACTTACCACTACTTATGTATCCACCCTTCTGTGGATGTGTTTTCGCAACACACACAACCTATAGCTAGTCGAACTTCCTGCCTCCAGCTGTGAGCTATTTTCAAGATCACTTAACAGCATTTGACTGAACCTGGATAGGTTGATACAATGGAGGATTTTTATCCACTTCATTCTACCTCAATTTTTATACTCCCGGCGAAATTAAACGAGAGTCAATGCGGTTTAGCACAATATTTTCTGAATATGAAGTTTTAAGACGATTCTGCAATGAAAACAAAGCTGCGCGGCTTGGTTTTTGTTATCTAGATGTATCAAAATGAATGTTTGTTTTTCCTTTATAGAATCGTAAACCATGCATTTGATCATGTGATGATCTTTAGAAAAGTTGTTGTGCATGAGCCCACGAAGATTTCTGAGTTGGTACGATAAATTTTCGAGAGATGGCGCCACTGTCGTTCGTATTTTCATCCGCGGCGACGAAGCCGCCGGCACAGGGCGCAACTAGTTTATCAACATGAAGGAATTTTACCAAATTACATCGATTTCACATTGTAGTAGAGGGAGGGGGCAGTAGAGGAGGTTAGGAATGGGAGTAAATAATATCGTTCTATTTCTTAGACACTCTTCTTCAATCTCTAAAATGTTTGGCACGTTTCAAACAAACCCTAGCGTATCAGTTCAATTTTTCAGAAATCCGGAATTTCCCTATGATCATCAAATGGCATTTCGAAGTATCGGGTGGCACGTGTTCAAATTTGGCATTCATGAAACAAAAAAGTTCCATTTTTCTGGAAATGTGGAACTTGGCGGGGAGGGGGGGGGTGACTTTTCCTATAATGTGAATAAAAAATTTGACATGCATTTTTGTCTCACCCTAATATGCACTGTTCAATAACCTTGAATTCATTCTTATCTCTTGCCTTTGGTGAAAAATTATTTTCAAATTTCCCGCGTCATCGCTTGATCCCGATAGACCATTCTCACTTGTAAAGTCACGCGCTGAAACCAATATGTCGGCAGTTTGTTTGTGCTTCTGGGGCTCCCTATTATTCAAATATAATAGAAACTACTGCGAATTTTGAATAAGGCTTTTGAGTGTGATTTAGAAAAAATATTTCAGGTTGAAATTGTCTATTTATCAGAAGTTATTTAGACTTTGAAGGTTTCAGTTTTTATTCTCTTTTAGAGAAAAGTAACAATTCTTATCTAATCCTCATCCTTACCTAGTCCTCATTTGTTTCTCACAAGGATTCTCTACAATTCCATTTGGATAGTTTTGATTGAAATCTGAGCTTTCACAGTTTATAACAATCACATTGATTTTAATTTCCAAAATAATGTTTCCAATAAAACCCGACCACAGAAAAGTTTGGGATTTTCTAAATTCCATGATTTTGGTTCTGTGTTTACGGTGGAGTTTAATAAGTTCAATGATGGGTACATTTCTGATTATTATGTGAGGTTATTTAAAGTATGTCATTAGAGCATTATTAGGTACTCACCATAAATTTAATTATTTTTGTTAAATATAAATAATATTCCTTTGCTTTATGAAACTTGTAATAATTTTGGTTATAAACTCTCATTGCTGACATGCGAAATATCGTGTCAGTCTCTATAAGTAAGTATGAATTTCGTACAGCAAGGATGCGTAAACTGCAAACCCTGCGAACTACGCCCAGAATCACGAAAATTTTTATCGAATCTCTATTTCATTACAATTTTTTATGCCTTGAGGCATAAAGAGCTATTAGTATCAGCATTCAAATTTTGCAGGTACTCCGACATAAAATTCCTGAAGTTAACACCGAGCCTCAAAAAGCCGTCACCTCATTTTGCATAGACAATAGAATTTCTTAACTAATTTTTCGACGAAAACCATGCTCTAAGGGAATATTCCTTTATGTTCATACTAATAATAGATATTCACTTAAAGAGCTTTTATGTTTTACTCTAAGTACAACTTTCTACTTGTAGAGCATAAGGATCAAAATGTTGTATTTTTATATTTTTTCTCACATATCAAGTCTCTACAGCTTCTAGAAACTCTACAAAATGCACACTCTGTGATTCAAAAAAACATCAAGAAAAATTCAAACCGAAAACTCCACGTGCAAGTAAGGACGATGTTTTGCCCAAATTTTTATCCACTCGGATTTGTATGGCTCGATGAGAATGCTCAGTAAAAGAACTTATTGGGCCTAATACATGTGAGCAATATGACCGACATGCCATAACTATTGAGAATCGAATAATACGCTGCGTCAAAAGGAGCGCTGCAGTGCCACAAACAATATGGCTGCACAATGCATTCAGATTAGCGTTACCTCTCCGGAGTAGTTGGCACAAAGTGATGACAAAAGTATTTTTGAGTTTGAATAATGGCGATTTGGATAACGATAGTTCATTTAGCCACGCCAAAGCTACACCTGCGTCAAGAAATATGATCGGAGGGTAAAATATTCAATTGTTCATTAGAATCTGGATTTTGTAGAATTGGTTCATGATTCTTCACACTATGACTTTCTAATTTGCGAAAAATAATAAGTATTTATTTATCCGGTAAACATGCAAAAATTTAAAACATATTTCATTCAAGAAAGAAAAGGAATCTCCGAAATGGAATTTTTTCTACGTTATTTTGCAATATATTTCAAAAAGTATCTCACGAAAATTTCAGAGTGGACAGTCAATAAGTTTTTCAGATATGACAAATAATGTAGGACCGTGTCAATCCGAGCGTGAGCTGCTGCATCGTCTTACCCAGTCTACCACGAGCATGCGAAGTCGAGTACGTTGACCTACGTTTTCCTTGATATTTTCCCAAAGGCTTCCAGTCAATCAACTATAAATGAGAGTCAGCTATAGTTTTTTGCAAATCCTGTTATGTAAATTATATTGACCAAATTCGTTTTATGCATAAGCAATGTTTCTATCGGAATACATATTGTTTGCGTTTGTCCCATCCATGAAAATATGAAGCTAATGGTATAAGGTTAACAGCGCAGAAAAATTCATTTGATAAAATTCAAGAACAATTAACGCATCTATTCCATTA